>SJYW01040086.1:116447-141748 GCA_006410735.1 Raphicerus campestris
TGTTGGAGAAGACTCTTGAGAGTCCCTTGGACTGCAAGGAGATCCAACCAGTCCATTCTGAAGGAGATCAACCCTGGGATTTCTTTGGAAGGAATTATGCTAAAGCTGAAACTCCAGTACTTTGGCCACCTCATGAGAAGAGTTGATTCGTTGGAAAAGATTCTGATGCTGGGAGGGATTGGGGGCAGGAGGAGAAGAGGACAACCGAGGATGAGATGGCTGGATGGCATTACGGACTCAGTGGACATGAGGGAGTTGGTGATGGACAGGGAGCCCTGGCCTGCTGCGATTCATGGGGTCGCAGAGTCGGACACGACTGAGCGACTGAACTGAACTGAACTGAATGTACACAAACAAAATTTACAAAGTGTGAATCATTATTAAAAATGTGAGAAGAAACTTTACAAGCAGTAATATCCTCCACAATATGTACTTAACTTATAATTCTCAGAAAGCAAAGAACATGTAAGATGAACACGAAACGCCTTTATGCTCCTACCACAAAGATTATGTCCAATCAAATTATGTATAGCATAGCAATTTTTACAAAGCAGTCAATTCTATAATATAATGTGATTTTCTTTTTATTCTTCATAAAAATCCTGCCCCGAAAGTGTTCAGTTCCACAACTGGCTCCAGTGGTTTGTTTCTGTAATAATGCTCTGACAATTGTCAATATAATACTGCTTTTTCCTTAAGGTACTATTATTGTTAATATTATTATAGTATATATAGTGAGAACAATGACAGATTTTATTGTCATAGGGTTTATAGTTCACTTGGGGAGATAGAAAAACAAAGTCATTTATAGTACAAATCAGATTGATTTAAATGTTTTAATAATGACAGTCATTGAGTGAAGAGAGCAAAGAGGGATTATTGAATTCCAAGAAGGAAAATAGACTGTTTCTCCTGGAAGAGATGAAAACAGTTTATAAGGATAAGTAGAACAGAAGTACTAAAAGTAGATATGGGGTGAAGGGTTATTTGACATGTAAGATTCAGAATTCATTTTTTCAACAAATATATATTGATTGTCTACCTATAACAAGTACTCAGTTATAAAACTGGTGTTGAAAACATAAATAATAAATGGCCTTTACCCAAAAGGAGACAGAAAAATAGGACAGTAATTACAGTTCAGTGAACTAAGTGCTCTGATGAAGTATGTTACTGGAGACAGAAAAATATGTCTACATGACATCAGCGGTGCATGGTGATTAAGTAAGAACTGAGCTGCTGCATTTTTTTAAGTATAAGTTTATAGCTAGTTCAGAAAAAGAGTAGAAGGGTCACAGTAACAGCATATATGAAAGATTGATGGGTTATGTGAAAAATAATAATTTTATATTACTGAAGCAAAGGATATTAAAGGGTGGTGGATGATAAATTTGCTCCAAGTAAGCCTTCATTTTGCTTTCTAGACCAAAGTATAAACTTGTGAGAAACAATGGAATGGCTTTAGCTTGGACATTACAGTTTCAAGTTTGCATGTTACTCTTTTATTCAACCAATACTTATAGAATATTTATTATGCCTTAACCACTATCCTAGCTGTGTTGTGCAAAAGAAGCAAAGTTGTTATTGTCAGAACCATATAGAATACTAAAACTGACAGCTAAATGAAGAATGGATTGAAGAATAGAGTTGGAGATTGAGAGGTTAGTTAAAGTTTCTACAGTAAAGTATAAAATTACAAAGTTTTTCTCTAGGATCATCACAGAGATAATGCAAAAGAGAAATTAGAAATGAAAATCTTAAGGGAAAGATTAATTTTGTCTCTTTGTGAATCATTTGGTGCTAGAGGGGGTAGGTGAGTACAGAAAAGAATCTAGAAAATACCCCAAATCTCTGGGCTCTCAAATGATAAAATTTATTGTGATAATTAAATGTATGTGTCAGCTTGGCTGGACCATGAGATGTCCAGATGTTTGGCTAAACGTTATTTCTGTCTGTGGGGATGTTTCCAGATGAAATTAACATTTGAAACAGAAGACTGAGTATAACAAATTGCCTGCTCCAATATCAGTGGGCATGAAGGAGGAAGCAGAATAGGCTCTATCCTGAAAACAGAGCTCCATCTTGCACTGGACTATGGACTTTGAGCTATATGCCCAATATCTATGGAAACGACATACCAACTGGAAAATCAAGCCCCTGGAAGGAAGAGCCCCAGGGCTCTCCATCGCCTAAAATAATACCCTAACTATCTGTGTAACATAATAGAATCATACATTCTATTATGCTTATTGGGGTATGACTACAAGCCTATTGATAATTGTCCACTGTTAACTACCTAGGCTTAAGGCATATGAATTATAGGTTAACTTTGATTATATCTTTCTTTTTCCTTTGTTCAGACTAGTTTCAGGGAACCTTATACACTTAGGGTATATAAAGTTTTCACAAAAACTGGTCAGAGTCCTTGGCTAAGAGGAGACTGCCTTGGGCCCGGCAGTGTAATAAACTGCACTCCACTATCTGCATTGTCTTTCTGAGTGAGTTTGTATTCTGGACTGTGTGGCTAATATAGCTATTTATGTAATCTGTTGAGGGAATGAATAGAACAAAAGGCAGAATAAGAGAGAGTTCATTCTCTCTGACTGATTGCTTGAGCTGGAGTAAGTTGTCTCCTGCCCTTGAACAGGAACTTATACCACTGGAGTCTGGTTCTCAGGCCTTTGGACTTGGACTACAAATAACAGCTTACGTGCTCTTGTTTCTCAAGCTTTAAGACTCAAGTGGAGCTACACCACTGGCTTTCCTGGATCTTCACCTTGTAGTTGAAAAATCAAGGTCAAACAATTATCATGTACTTTGAAGAATGCAAAATACATCCTGTAGTATTCCCGTCAAATTGTATAACCTGTAATGATTAGGGGACTCCAGGCAAACTCAAAAAAAGGGTATTTTCCAAAGTAAGAGCCATGTGCTCTTCAAAAATAGTAGTGTAATAAAAAATAATTTATTTTTTCAGTGTGAGAAATTGAACATATGTTCTTGGGTTGGATATCATTCTTACACACTTACTATAACTGAAATTATATTAAACTAAGAAAACAACACAAAAAATTATTGAGCAGAGGAAGAAAAACACAGAAGAGAAAATAAATTTCTAAGAAAGAATATATGGATATTTGGTTGAAGAATGAGGAAATAAAGAGAATTCTGCCTGTATCTTCTTTCTGAAATATTATAAAATTAAGAATTCAAAACTCCCAACTTTTATCCCTGATATAGTTAGTATATATCTATATACATACNGTATGTGTCAGCTTGGCTGGACCATGAGATGTCCAGATGTTTGGCTAAACGTTATTTCTGTCTGTGGGGATGTTTCCAGATGAAATTAACATTTGAAACAGAAGACTGAGTATAACAAATTGCCTGCTCCAATATCAGTGGGCATGAAGGAGGAAGCAGAATAGGCTCTATCCTGAAAACAGAGCTCCATCTTGCACTGGACTATGGACTTTGAGCTATATGCCCAATATCTATGGAAACGACATACCAACTGGAAAATCAAGCCCCTGGAAGGAAGAGCCCCAGGGCTCTCCATCGCCTAAAATAATACCCTAACTATCTGTGTAACATAATAGAATCATACATTCTATTATGCTTATTGGGGTATGACTACAAGCCTATTGATAATTGTCCACTGTTAACTACCTAGGCTTAAGGCATATGAATTACAGGTTAACTTTGACTGTATCTTTCTTTTTCCTTTGTTCAGACTAGTTTCAGGGAACCTTATACACTTAGGGTATATAAAGTTTTCACAAAAACTGGTCAGAGTCCTTGGCTAAGAGGAGACTGCCTTGGGCCCGGCAGTGTAATAAACTGCACTCCACTATCTGCATTGTCTTTCTGAGTGAGTTTGTATTCTGGACTGTGTGGCTAATATAGCTATTTATGTAATCTGTTGAGGGAATGAATAGAACAAAAGGCAGAATAAGAGAGAGTTCATTCTCTCTGACTGATTGCTTGAGCTGGAGTAAGTTGTCTCCTGCCCTTGAACAGGAACTTATACCATTGGAGTCTGGTTCTCAGGCCTTTGGACTTGGACTACAAATAATAGCTTACGTGCTCTTGTTTCTCAAGCTTTAAGACTCAAGTGGAGCTACACCACTGGCTTTCCTGGATCTTCACCTTGTAGTTGAAAAATCAAGGTCAAACAATTATCATGTACTTTGAAGAATGCAAAATACATCCTGTAGTATTCCCGTCAAATTGTATAACCTGTAATGATTAGGGGACTCCAGGCAAACTCAAAAAAAGGGTATTTTCCAAAGTAAGAGCCATGTGCTCTTCAAAAATAGTAGTGTAATAAAAAATAATTTATTTTTTCAGTGTGAGAAATTGAACATATGTTCTTGGGTTGGATATCATTCTTACACACTTACTATAACTGAAATTATATTAAACTAAGAAAACAACACAAAAAATTATTGAGCAGAGGAAGAAAAACACAGAAGAGAAAATAAATTTCTAAGAAAGAATATATGGATATTTGATTGAAGAATGAGGAAATAAAGAGAATTCTGCCTGTATCGTCTTTCTGAAATATTATAAAATTAAGAATTCAAAACTCCCAACTTTTATCCCTGATATAGTTAGTATATATCTATATACATACCATATTAAAAAAAAAAAAAAGTGTTACCAAGAGCGATGACATATGGTACTTTGTGCACTGAAAAGTTGATCTTGGGAATTGAGCCAATTTTTCCAAAACTAAATTGGGCATTTTTTTTTTGTCATTTGTAATCTATTTTTAAAGATTTCAACATTGCAGCAAAATGATATAGACAGTATGTTAGTAAGTATGTACTAATGAGTTTAAATTTCAACTCTAGAGGCAATCAATTGCTTTAATAGAATATATATATGTATATAATGAAGATGATTAGCTGTTATTATATTAAAAAGTACATGTTCAAAAGCAGTATTAATGTATTTCTATTTTCCATAACTAGATCACTAATTGAATATTTGTTCATTAGCAAATTTGAAGTAAAAGTGTTTTTATTCATGAAAATATTGATTTGTCAAATAACATGATGAATATTAGAAATGGGTTCACAATTTTAAAANACATGTTCAAAAGTAGTATTAATGTATTTCTATTTTCCATAACTAGATCAATAATTGAATATTTGTTCATTAGCAAATTTGAAGTAAAAGTGTTTTTATTCATGAAAATATTGATTTGTCAAATAACATGATGAATATTAGAAATGGGTTCACAATTTTAAAATTCAGTAGGCTTGGAAAAGCTAAAAATGTTATTACTCTCTAATAGTATTAAGAATCTAGGCAAGCGAGAAACTTCCTCACTGAAAATTCTTGTATCTAGAAATTCATTCTGAAGGATTTCTATTTTCCTGATGGTAATCTTGGAAGGATAATTTTGTCTCTAAAATATTATTCTCAGCTTTATATGGAGTCTTCATTTGATGTTGTGATTCAAAGTACCTAAAAGGACAGAGAACTGGGATTTTTGTCAGACTCCTAGAACAGATTTTATGATACATTTTCTGTTTCCTCTCTAATAAGTGTTTGTTGTCTTTTATATATAGGGCAATGATTGTTCTGAGATTTGCTTTTAACATGTAGTAAATGTATGAGGTACTTAACTCTGAGTTGTATCAAACATCTTTGGAAACTACCAAAAAGAATGTAGATGAGCTCTCCTAAATGGGCCTTGGTCAATTAGCAAGATACATCTTGATAGACAAAATCAAAATTTGTTGCTGATCTGTGTACATAAGAGAGCTTAGGGAACATCCCAGAATAGTATAGATTGGAGAGGAGGTTAAAAAAGAAACACAAAGATCTGCTTCTTTGTGAGATGTGGCTTACTCTTCAATAGGGCAAGTCAGAAAAGAAAAAGCATGTAGAAAACACTGCTAAGGATAGTCTTGATCAGATCAGCAGAAGTAAATGTTAAATCACTGCAGGGGACAGGAACATACAAGGCTTCAGGGCTTTCTCTACTTATTTCCTTCAATATCAGAGCAGAGAATTATCCTCAGGGAGAGTATTCATGGGAAAGATTTCACAGAAAATGGGCCAAAGTCCATGTGGCCTATTGACCTGAGCCTTTAGTCTAACTCAAACCATCCTTCAACAAATAGCCAGCCCCAAAAAAAGTAACCCTGCATTTCAAAAGTGAAAAAAAATTTTTTTTACAAAGGAATCAGCATAGAATTTGTGAAAAGATATTGAAAGAAAAGAAAGGAACATCAAAGAGGAAAATATGTGGAGGGGAAAAAAGATATACATCCCTCCCCAATTACATATCAGAAAAGCTGTCTCACAAATTTGTGGGTAAACATTATGAAAAATCAATGAAGATATGGTTTGTCTGAAATAAAAATTAAAAGAAAATATAGAAACATAAATATAAGAATGCTGGTAGAAGAGTTCAGAAAATAAGGGAGGAGAAAATAAAAAAAAATAGAAATTATGTTCACTTATAAAGCAAAAAGAAAAACAAGCACAGCTGTAAACAGATAGGAACAAGGAATATATTTCTGAAAAAGCACACAAATAAAAAAGAATGAAAATCAACCCAGGTTACAAATGACTAGAGAAAATAAATATAGATGACCAAAAACTCAAAGGTAAAATCTTAATTGATATCCTTCAAAAATAAAGAGAGACTTCCTTGGTAGTCCAGTGGTTGAGACGCCAAGCTCCCAAAGCAGGGGGCTTTGGCTGCATTCCTGGTCACGGAACCAGAGCGTGCATGTTTCACCTAAAGATCCCGCACACTGCAACTATGACCTTACGTGGCCAAATAAATAAAAAAGAAGACAGAGAAGAGTTGAAATAGAAACACATCTGAAAGCAAAATAATGAGATTAACAGTTTCCTAAAATGGAAAAACACCCATGCTTGCCCTCAAAGCCAAGAATTTCAAAGTAAATATAAAGAGGGTATGGTGGAGGGGGCGGTTTCAAGAACACAGTCAAGTTCAGTGACTCACTGGTAGGACCCATAGAACTAAGAAAAGCTGTGGTATTCATGGTTATGCTTTATTACAGTGAAAGAATACGTACTAAAACCAGCAGAGGAAAGAACCTTCTAGGACAGAATTCTGGAGACATTAGGAAAAGCTTCCAGTATTCCTCTGCTATTAGAGTTTTGCAGAGAGCATTCATTTCTCCCCTTCATACACTGAATGTGTAAAAACATGTGTGACACCACATATGGAATATTACCAATCAGCAAATCTCATTCACCTAAACCTCAGTGTCCAGGCCTGTCATTAGGGATTATTACATTAGTATGCTGATTGGCATGGCTGATTTTAAACTTCCATCCCTCCAAAATTCAAGCTGATACCTATAGTCCCAGGTTCCCAACATAAATTATATTATTAACATAGTCCATATGGCACGGTTGAAGGCCCTCAGGTACAGATACTCTTATCAAACAGCATATTCCAAGGACTCAGAAGTTTATTTCCTAAGACCCAGACAAGGGCCAAATTTTGTTTGGAATGTACAGGGCATGGATTACCTTGACTTTGCAAGTTAAACCTTTTTTGTTCAAGGGGAATCAGCCTAGCCTTAGATGTCCACATAGGGTGAGTAGATTGTGAGGACATGTCTAAAGAATACTCAGAAAAGTTAAAAAAATTAAGTATACGCAAACAAACTGTCAAGTATGAAGGTTTATCTTTTACATGAGAGAAATCAGTAAACACAGAAACTGAGTCCTTCTCAAAACAATCATGGTTTAAAAATTTGAAATGTAATAAATAATAATATTACAAAAAAACAAAAATAGAATAATGGAAGGGAAAATAATAAATTAGGTGATAAATTCACTGCTCTTTCACGGCTGATTGCCAATGCTTAGAATAAGAAAATAATCATTCAACCATTTAAGTCTTCTAAATCTAATAATAGAAGCTTAGGAGTGTTATTAAAGATATAGATGTTAACACCAGTCATAATAATTTAAAGGAAAATTTTTGAAATTTTAAGCAGGAAAACACACACACATGGTGCATGCAAATTCAGAAGCTACAGTAAGAGAGAGAAAGCAAAGGCACATGTAAAGCAAAAAGCATAAAGTATTAAAAGATGCTTGCTCCTTGGAAGAGAAGCTGTGACAAGCATAGACAGTTTATTAAAAAGCAGAACCATCATTCGATTGACAAAGGTCCACATAGTCAAAGCTATGGTTTTTTTCAGTAGTCATGTATGGATGTGAGAGTTGGACCATAAACAAGGCTGTGCACCAAAGAACTGATCCTTTCGAACTGTGGTGCTAGAGAAGACTCTTGACAGTCCCTTGGACCATAAGGAGTTTAAACCAGTCAGTCCTAAATGAAATTAGTCCTTACTGATGCTAAACCTGACGTTCCAATATTTTGGACATGTGATGTGAAAAGCTGACTCATTTGGAAAGACCCTGATGCTGGGAAAGATTGAAGGCAAGAGGAAAAGGGGGTGACAGAGGATGAGATGCTTGGATGGCATCACTGACTCAATGGAGATGAGTTTGAGCAAACTCCAGGAGATGGTGAAGGACAGGGAAGCTTGACGTACTGTGATCCATCGGGTCACAAACAGTAGGGCATGACAGAGAAACTGATCAACAAGGGTAGAATTAACTCCAAACATCTTACTAATAAACATAAAAGTGATAGTCTTAAATAAAAAGGACATATCAGAAACTGCAAATAAAAAATATAGAAGTTTGAAAGTAAGGGAAAACATCTATATAAAATGAAGAAGAGAATTCAATAAATGAATAAATTAGTTTTAAAAAAATTTTGTGTAGCAAATAATGGAGTCAATATTTATCAAATACCATCTATAGAAATTATATTGGAGAAGATAACAAAATCATACTGATGTTAATTTTTTTAATTTTTTCCCTCCATTTCTTTATTGATACATAATTGAAATGCAACATTATTTAAACTTAAAGTGTACAGTGCAATAATGTAAACATGTACATATTGCTGCAGGCTTAGCACAATGTTAATAAACATGTACTTTCCCTNCACTGATGTTAATTTTTTTAATTTTTCCCTCCATTTCTTTATTGATACATAATTGAAATGCAACATTATTTAAACTTAAGGTGTACAGTGCAATAATGTAAACATGTACATATTGCTGCAGGCTTAGCACAATGTTAATAAACATGTACTTTCCCTAACACGGTAGCCACTTTGTTCTTGTTGTTATGATAAGAAAGATAAATCTCTATTCTCATGGTAACTTTTGAGTGTGCAATACAATATTGTTCTATGGTAACTATTATGTGCTTTAGCCCAGAACTTATTCATCATATAACTGAACATCTGTACCCTTTGATCAACATCTTCCCATTCATCCTCCAGCCCCTAGCAACAACCATTCTACTCTTTGTTTCTTTAAGCTTGATGTTTTTGATTCCATATATGTGAGATCACATGGTATTTGTCTTTCCATGTGTGACTTATTTCACTTGGCATCATGCCTTCAAGGTCCATCTATGTTGTCAAAAATGGCAGGATTTTCTTGTTTGTTAAGGTTGAGTAAGGTTGAATAGTTTTTCATTGTTAAAATGACTATACGAGCCAAAGCTATCTATACATTCAATGAAGTTCTTACCAAGGACCCAATCTCATTTTGCACAGAGATAGAAAAAACAAACTGAAAATTTGAAGGAACCCCCCAAAACTGAATATTTATGATAGATAAGACAGGGAAACAATCTTCTATTAATGGATGAATGGATAAGGAACATGTATATCACACAATGATATTAAAATTATAACTAGTGACTAAATCTTTACAAGCCAAATAGACAACATGAAATATGGACACAGACTAAGGACCCAGATAATATGGAGACAATTTATTATATACATATTAAAAACTGTGGCCCCAGAAAACAGACACTACATTGTATTTTCAAGTATATATGGAAAATTTATGATGAATTATTAAACATTAAACTACAAGTGAATGTCAATATATTCAAAACGTAAAAATGATGCAGACTCAAATTTGCTGAAAAAATGGAAAAACATACTATTTATAATCTTGTTTGAAAATTCTTTCTGGACACAAAACCCAAAACCTATAAAGAAAAAGACAGATAACCTTCACCACAGATTTATTTTTGCCAGACAAAATATACCAAACTAGATTAAAAATAAAAACCACAAAAATGAACTATGCATTCACAATGAATATGACAGAATAAGTTCCAGTGATGTTAATACAAATAGAGAATATAAAATAAAAAATATGAATAGCTAATATACATATGTATACTGAACTGAAATGATAAACATACTCAATTTTACTAACTATAACTGAAGATTAAAATAACAATAAGATTTTTATCTTAACATCTTGAGAAATATGCACACTTCTAAATCCTAATTTAAATTGGTCTTCCTAGGTGGCGCTTGTGGTAAAGAGCCTACCTGTGGATGTAGGATACATAAGAGACGCCAGTTCAGTCTCTGTGTCTATAAGATCCCTTGGAGGAGGGCAAGGCAACCCACTCCAGTACTCTTTCCTAGAGAATCTCATGAACACAAGAATCTGGTAGGCAGCAGTCCATAGGGTCACAAAGAGTCAAACTCACCTGAAATGACTTAGCATGCACCATATCCTAAATTAGACTATAGTAATATATCAATGCTCTCTGTAGTTGTAAAAATCCAGCATTTTATCATATTTTACCAAAAAATCTCAACTAGATGTTATATAAAACAATCAGCATGTTTTATGTATTTCATATTACTTGTTATAAATAATGGAATCAAACAAGAATGTGTGTGTGTGTGTGTGTGTGTGTGTGTGTGTGTGGTAACTTTCTGGAAAGTCATTCAAGAAACTATGAAGAATGATTATCTCTTAAGTTAGAAATGGACACAGGAATTATACCTCTCATTTTATAAACCTGTAGACTGTTTGGATTTTTTCACACCTGTTTGAATAGTCAAAAGTGCAAAAAAAAAAAAAAAAAAGGGCACGTTTTGTGATCGGCATGGTTCAGTGCTGCAGATGTCTGAAGCAAATGTTTGAAAAATTATCTGGACTTATATCTAGTGTTTTATGTGTCCTTCTGGGTTATTAGAGGGGAGTTTCTTTAGTGTAATGAAAAGAAAAGCCAGATATCTGTAGCTTGAGAAATGAATGAGAGATAATAATGTCATCAGTATAGATTACTCCTTTTAAAAAACAAAGTTTGATATTTACTATCCTCAATCCCTTTTCTGTTTCATGCTTATATTTTTATATCCCCTGACTTTTCATGTTTCCAATATCTAAAGGAGAAATTTTTTTTTGGTTTTTAATTTAAAAAAAAAGGTAATTCTACTCTGCAGGAAATAATCAACTCAGCAAATCCAGGTTGTGCACACACTGCACATTAAAGACTTGTCTGTTTCCTGATTCCTGGGAGGTAACATTAAGTCCTTAGAGTATCCTCTCTGTTCAGAGTATCTTTGTTAACCTGGGGGATTTGGGGAACAAGAAGAGTTCTTGCTAACAATGTGATTGATGGTGGCAGGCTTGGGCTATGTGTTATCAGCTTGATACTCTGGAAGGGCTGCAGAATAAAGATCAGCAGGGAACCATGCCAATGTCACTGGACCCCAATGAAAACCCTAGACAACTAGGTTCAGGTGAGTTTCACTGTTTGGCACACATCACAGCTGGGAGAAATAAATCCTGTCTGTACAACTACACTCAGAGAGGGCTCTGGGAAGCTTATACCTGGTGTCTCCTGGACTCTGTCTTATGAACCTCATCCATCTGATATTTTATTGTGTATCTTGTAATTAACAAACCATTACCATGGTATACTGGTTTTATGAGTTTTGTGAGTCTTTTTTAGCATATCAGTTACCTGAAGAGGATTGGGTACACTCAAACAAGATATATAGTTTAAAAAAAAATATGGACTCTTCAAAATATCAGTTTTCTTTACTGAACTTATCTTTGAATAATAGGAAGGGATGGTTTAAGTTTGATTAATTGCTGAATTTTTAAATCACTGAAACCTAAAACACACACACACTCATCTTTTTTCTTTTAATACTTAATTCTACTTTACAGTACTGTATTGGTTTTGCCATGCATTGACATGAATCAGCCACAGGTGTACACGATCTCCCAATGCTGAAGCCCCCTCCCACCACCCACCCCACACCATCTCCCCAGAGAAAAAGTATTTAGAAGGGATCACTTGAAGAATGGATATTTGCATTAAAATATACACAGAAAAGGGGAGTAAATTTTGAAATACAAACTAATAGTGAAAAATATTTTGAGTTTAAGAATTCAAATTTTGTGATAAATATTTTGGTTTGCTAAGATTTTGTTGAGTTGTTTGTTATGGTTCTAATATCTAGTATGCCATCAATAAATGTTCTTTGGGTAACTGCTGAGACAAACTCCTGAAACCATGTTTAAAAGAAATTCAATCGCTGTTTTATGCAATTTTCTTGGTTTGTTCTAATTTCTTTTAACTGAAAATTTCTTCACCAGGACATAGAAATAAGTTGAAAGATTGTTTCTTCAAAAACCCAAATCACAGTTCCCTTGCTTCATTGAAGCCCATGACTGAATCTGACCACGTATTCTGGAAGTCTTCCTCATCGCTGTCGAAGGTATTCTCAAGGAGCTTTCAGTTGACTTCTGTTTATCTTCTTCTTCTTTACTGTTTAGTCACTGAGTCGTGTCTGATTCTTTGCAACCCCATGGATTATAGCCTGCCTGGCTCCTCTGTCCATGACATTTCCCAGGTAAGAATACTGGAATAGGTTGCCATTCCCTTCTCCAGGGCATCTTCTCAACCCAGGGATCAAACCTGTGTTACCTACCTTGGCAGGTGGATTCTTTACTGCTGAGCAACCAGGGAAGCCCTGACTTCTCCTTTATCCCAGATTTGTTCAATATAACTGCATGTAGCTGAAATCTAACTAGGAGCAATTTTCAAGTTATTTGTTAACTGGATAATTAGTTCCATGGAATTTACTTGGTGCTTTATTCACTAAGTCATGTATAACACTTTACAAGCCCATGGACTGTAGCCTGCCCAGCTACTCTCTCCATGGGCTTCTCCAGGCAAGAGTATTGGAGTGGGTCGCCAATTCCTTCTCCAAAAGTTGCTCAGTTGTGTCCAAATCATTTTGACCCCATGGACTATATAGTCCTTTGAATTTCCCAGGCCAGAATACTGAAGTCGGTAGCATTTTCCTTCTCCAGGGGATCTTCCCAACCCAGGGATCGAACTCAGGTCTCTCCTGCATTGCAGGTGGATTCTTTACCAGCTGAGCCACAAGGAAAGCCCAAGAATACTTAAGTGGGTATACCATCCCTTCTCCAGTGGATCTTCCTGACCCAGGAATTGAACTAGTATTACCGGCCTTGCCGGCAGATTCTTTACCAACTGAGCTGTCAGGGAAGCATGGTATTTCTTCTAACTCCACATTGTTAAGCTTCTTAGTTTATATTCTGCATAGGGAATAGTGCTCCTTCAATATAATCCAAACTAATTGAAAGGTGGCATACTGGGAAGTTGTGTTGTTCAGTCAGTCATGTCTGATTCTGTTTCGTTGTTGCATCAAGGTCTTTTCCAATGAATCGGCTCTTTGAATCGGGTGGCCAAAGTATTGGAGCTTTAGTCTCAACTTCAGTCATTTCAGTGAATATTCAGTGCTGATTTCCTTTGGGATGGACTGGTTGGATCTCCTTGCATTCCAAGGGACTCTCAAGAGTCTTCTCCAACACCACAGTTCAAAACCATCAGTTCTTCAGTGTTCAGCCTTTATTATGGTCCAACTCTCACATCCATACATGACTACTGGAAAAACCACAGCTTTGACTATATGGACTTTTGACAGCAAAGTAATGTCTCTTATTTTTAATATGCTGTCTAGATTGGTCATAACTTTTCTTCCAAGGAGTAAGCGTCTTTTAATTTCATGGCTGCAGTCACCATCTGCAGTGATTTTGGTGCCCAACAAAATAAAGTCTGTCACTGTTTACATTATTTCCTGATCTATTTGCCATGAAGTGATGAGACCAGGTGTCATGATCTTAGTTTTCTGAATGTTGAGTTTTAAAACTTTTTCACTCTCCTCTTTCACTTTCATCAAGAGGTTCCTTAGCTCCCCTTTGCTTTCTGCTATTAGAGTTGTGTCATCTGCATATGTGAGGTTATTGATATTTCTCCTGGCAATCTTGATTCCAGCTTGTGCTTCATTCAGCCTGGTGTTTCATGTGATGTACTCTGCATATAAGTTAAATAAGTAGTGTGACAATAAACAGCTTTGAGGTACTCATTGCCCAATTTGGAACCAGTCCATTGTTCCATGTCCAGCTCTAACTGTTGCTTCTTGAGGGGCATACAGGTTTCTCAGAAGGCAGGTAATGTGGTCTGGCATTCCCACCTCTTAGGAATTTTCCACAGTTTGTTGTGATCCACACAGTCAAAGGCTTTAGCCTAATCAATGAAGCAGAAATAGATGCTTTTCTGGAATTCTCTTGCTTTTTCTATGACCCAACAGATGTTGGCAATTTGATCTCTGGTTCCTCTGCCTTTTCTAAATCCAGCTTGTGCGTAGTGGGAAGACAACTGCTCTGTTAAACAAAGACTAGAGTTAATTACTGATTTTGTTACCTATCAGTATAGCGGAGCTAAAAGGTCACTGTTTTCTTATCTATAATACACATGTATATGTACACACACACACACACATGCATGGCACACACTCTTTTTATATAACTGGATTATTCTGAGGACAATGTGTCTATATATGAGAATGCACTCATCTTCTGTGTAAAATAAATTAACAGATTTTAATTTTATATCAGTTTGTTACACTGCTCTAAAAAGTCTCCTCCTGTCTTTCCTTGTTGTTTTTTTTTTTTTAATACTGCTTTCTAAATGTTTCCTACTTATTGTTGCTTGTTCACATTATCCCGTGTCTTCAAGATCCAGCTGAAATAGGCATTCCTTCTTATATCTTCTCCTCCAAATAAGAGTATGTCTAACTCATCTTTATATAGCCTTTAGGAATTTTTAGCATGGAATTTTGCATATTATAAATATGTCATAAATCTTTGTTGACTTGAAGTAAATTAAAGTTAGATTAATATGAAATTTTTGAAGATGTAGTTCCATTTGGAAATAAATTATTTAGCATGCATTATGCACTCTTCAAAGAGCAATAAAAGGAATCACTTCTGTATGAGAAAAGATAAATTCTTAAAAGCTTTGGATGAATGGCTACTCTCTGTCTTCAAGAAAAAAGACTGTAGGGATTTAATTATTATACCCTCAAAGATTTCAAACCTATATATGAAGTATTCTTCTTCAACTTAGTCATTTATTGCCAACTCAAGAGGGCTTTATTGGAGGGATAGTAAAAATCTTAAATCTGTTATTCTCCCTTGGTATTTTGATAACTTAGTAACTTAATATATTCTTTCCTCTTGACTACAATTTCTCAGTGTTCAAAATAGTAAAGAAATTAACCTTGGTTAGAATCATGATTTGAGGCCTCTAGCAATTTGTTACTTTGTATTGTTAGAGTTTGGGTGCTATGTTATTAGAGGGATTTATTTTTCTCATTTAATGAAGTCTGTTTTATTTCAAATGATTTCTCAAGGACATAATTTTAACTCATGGGATTGCTAGGCAATTCACTTTTCTATGAGTAATTTCTAAATTGCTTTTTAAAATTTATTATGTGCAGGGGGGAAATGGTTTGAAAACTTTATAATAAATTTAATATATGCCAAAAGTATACTCTTGTGAGAGCAGATATGTCTGCTTGTAGCTATGGTAGCAGTTCATTTAGAATCTTCATAAATTTATCAGCATTATATAAGCTTTTATTATAATTTAAGATAAAAATGAGTATGTGCCTCGTGTGCCCAGTCTCTCAGTTGTGTCCAACGCATGAACTGTAGTCCATCAGGATTCTCTGCACATGGTATTTTCCAGTCAAGATTACTGGAGTGGGGTGCCATTCCTACTCCAGGGGATCTTCCTGATCCAACCCATGTCTCTTGCATCTTCTGCATTTGCAGGTGGATCTTTGTCACTAGCCTCACCTGAGAAGCCCAAAAACGAGTACCAAAAAAACTAAAAATATTAGCATATTAAATATAAAGAGAGAATCAAGGAAAACATGCACTCAAATAAATAAGTAGAAAGTAGAATATCTTATTTATAATTAATAATACTACTATTATTATTAGCCAGTATAAAATTTTGGAATTGCTGTGTTGCTGTTAATGTAGCTAACAGATTGGACATCTATAGTAGAGTTACTATGACTTGTTCCCAGTTTCAATGGTTATGCAGAAAATTGATAATATCAGAAGTATAGTAGATAGCTAATGTGTACAAATTCTCAATATATGATAAGTGAATAGTCATGGAGGTGAGTATGATTTGGCTTCCTGTTTCAGCCTGGAGAAAACCAAGGAAAACTAGAAATATGGTAGGTTAAGATGTAGGGATGTCAAGGTTTAATCTGTAGTGCCATCTTCATCTTAATTCTGTTATTTGGGAAACAACTGATTTTTGTTAATACTGAAAAATACCCCTGTTGAGAAAACATCACCCACATATCTGATTGTTACCCATGGTGAAATGAAAATATTTTGGTTCAAACAAACCATTTATTTAAACAGACAAGGCTAACAATGTTTGAAAAACAGATTGGTTCCACACATGCCAAACATTTGCTCCTGCCTCATTAGGCTGGTATCTCACTGCTAAAGGCCAGGTAAATATCATCTAAGGCCATGTATTTTGAAAATCTAGTTTTTATGTTTTGTTCAGAATCGTTTAAAGTATCTAGAAATAATAGGGTTCCAAAACAGATGCCAAAGTTCTTGCTAGAATTTAAATTTTACAAGAAGTTCCTAAAGAACTTGGAGTATATTGGGGGAAAGTTTACTTTCTTTTTTTTTTTACTTGCTAATACTTAGCAAAACAGCAAATAATATTTTTACATTCAACTATGCTTTTTTTGTGTATCCTGATTCTTTCTGTTTGTTTTTAGGGTCACAAAAATAATGCAATGAGTGAATGGCCCAACATTTCATAAAAGGAAAAGAAATAAATTCAAGTGTGTTAATTTATCTCTTACTGTTTTGTGTATTTTCAATTGTTCTTTGAAAGCTATTAATGAAGCAAATGGAGATTAAAATTAAAATGTAAAGTGACACTGTGTCAATGAATACAACTTTTAAAATGTGAGTCANAAATTCAAGTGCGTTAATTTATCTCTTACTGTTTTGTGTATTTTCAATTGTTCTTTGAAAGCTATTAATGAAGCAAATGGAGATTAAAATTAAAATGTAAAGTGACACTGTGTCAATGAATACAACTTTTAAAATGTGAGTCAAATACAGCCTTTATTATAGGAATGTACAGAATAATTCATCCTCTAGTTTAAAAGAGAGGTAACATGAAAACATGTTGAGACTGTAATGAAGTACCATAGAATTGAGGTTCTAGGCTTTTTATTTACAGATCGCATCAACTCAACTGTTCATAAAGCTAGAACACAAATAAAGCAATTTGAGTCAATGTATGGCCATTCCGCAAAAAAAAATTATCAGAGTGTATTGATTTGTGCATGTGTGTGTATACATATATATGTGTGTGTGTTTATCTTTATCCAGTTTACATAAATTGACAAAAATTAACAGTTTCATGATGGCACAATTACATATAGGAGCTTCCCAGGCAGCGCTAGTGGTAAAGAACCCGCCTGCCAGTGCAGGAGACATATAAGATGAGTTCAGTCCCTGGAATGGGAAGACCCCTTGGAGAAGGGCATGGCAGCCCACTCCAGTATTCTTGCCTAGAGAATTCCATGGACAGAGGAGGCTGGCAGGCTACAGTCCATAGGTTTGCAAAGAGACTGATATGACTGAAGCAACCTAACTGCAGCAGCAGCAGCAACTACTACATACAATGCATATATTTCCATTATGCTAAAACAGTTTAGAAAATAAGTCATTGATGACCATTCCATACGCACATCTGTCCTTAGAAAACGTCATAAATAAATCATTCCAGACCAATGAAAAAGTAGATCATCTCAGTTGAACAGATATAGCTTTTAATGTGATATCAGTTATTTTATAGTAGTAAAAAAAAAAAAATCAGTAAACGTGACTACTTATAATGTGCAAAGCAGTGCTAAATGTTTTATGTAAATTATTTTATTAGATCTTTTATACATACCAGGTGGATTCTTACACAGGAAAAGTGATACTTGGAGGCATCNATAGTAGTAAAAAAAAAAAATCAGTAAACGTGACTACTTATAATGTGCAAAGCAGTGCTAAATGTTTCATGTAAATTATTTTATTAGATCTTTTATACATACCAGGTGGATTCTTACACAGGAAAAGTGATACTTGGAGGCATCAGATAATTTTTCTAAAGAAACACGACCTGCTGACATGGTTGGTTGGTCTGAGATCATCAGCTCCAACTATCAGTTATGCTTGTATTTCCTTGCATGATTCCCCAATGATATATTGAAGCCAAAACCATGTGAAATAGACAAAAATACCTCATAACTAGATGCTGGCATTTTGTCACCAAAATTAAAAAGAATAAAAAAAAAGAAATTTTATTTATCTTTAAACAAGATGAATTCTATTCTGAATCACAGTAGACAGCATATCTTTTTTTTTTTTTGTCTACTACTATAGCATATGGCCTAAAGAACTGTAGACATTAATACACATTTATTTAATAATTAATTAATAAGCTTAATCATTATCAATATTCTAAAATTTAGCATTCTACAAGAACCTTTTCTGATTTTCAGTGTTGTATGAATTTTTTTGTCCTTGGAATTCCCAAAGCATTAATAGTATGTTTCTTCATATTCTTTAAATCCTTTTTATCCCAATAGATGATGATGCTTGGAGGCAAATACTGCCATACACAAATCTACATTTGCTACAGTGCCTAGTCCCAGTAACCTGCTATATTGTAATGACTTCTTCCTCTACTTTAAAATGTTCTATGCCATTTATTCATATTTAGCATTATTTGAAACTGACAAAACAAAACAAAGCAAAAGATCCCTTCAAAACATTTTGCATCAATATGACATGAGTAAGATGTCTAAAGCTGACAAAAGAAAAAGACACATCACATATGTGTTCAGTATATACATATACACTTAGTATATACGTGCTCAGTTGCTCAGTCATGTCCAACTCTTTGCGACCCCATGAACTGTAGCGTCTCAGGCTTTCCTGTCTGTGGAATTTCCCAGGAGTTGGTTGCTATTTTCTTTTCCAAGGAATCTTCCCGATTCAAGGATTGAACTCACATCTCTTGTCTCTCCTGCATTGGCAGGTGGATTCTTTACCACTGCACCACCTATGAATCCTATATATATTTAAAAGGGGAGATGAGAGGTTAAGTGCATATAACCGGAAACATATTGGTTCATTCTGCCATCAATACCTCATATCAGGATGGTTTGATATGACAAGCAAAATGGTTGATTTGACACAACCTTTCCAAAAATTATCTGAAGCCCCTAAAACTCAAATCCTGAGAAATTCACCTTCACAGAGTCTCAAATGTTAATTTTTCTTATTTATAAAACTTAGCCAACAATTCTCTGATAAAATATAGAAAAATAGGAAAGTAAATGTGGGTTATTCAGGTACAGAAATCAAGTAATGGATAAGCTCAAACAATTGATATAACTCACTTGTAAGACTAGACAGTAGAAAGCTCAGGGGGCTTCCCACTGGATTCTCCTTTGAGACATTTGAAAACAAATTACCACTTGTTTTTCTTATACCTAATCTTGTGCTTGCACAGACTTTTTCTTTCTTTTATGCTGGGGATTCGGTTAAAGTGTATAACTGCTAACTGACAATGGCAGCAGATCCCAGGCACTTCTGATTTGCCTGGAGTTGTACACCCACACAGCCTTCAAGACTACTCACAACACTCCCCAAAATCTCCGACTGGGGAAATAATTCTTATGGAGTCGTTTTGTCCAGGAAAAAGAAAACCAGAAAAATAAGATAAATGCATGACAATAATTTCTACAACAACTGTTACTCCAAATCATAGTCATATGCAAATTAATTATCACATATTTGTTTGGCCAAAAGAAACAAAAAGTGATTCCAGATGAAATATTTTTTGTTATATATTGTCTTATCATTCCACGTAGACAAGTTTGGATGGATGGGATATTATTTTATGTCTTAAGATATCTGTATTTGAAAAATAATAACACAAAAACAAATAGAGTCAAGCTTATACTCTATGTAGAAATTTGTGGTGTTCTCTGGTATAGAATAAAAATATTTAAGAAAAAGACTAAAATAGGAAAAGAATAATTTAAACAGCCTTCCCGTAGAATGTTTTGGAGAAATTGGCAAAGAAGACAAAAACAAGGATATTTTAATATAACCTCAAAACTGGAGGTTAGGGACACTGCAGAAAATAGAATAAACACAACTTTACATTGAATATCAGAAGAATATCAAAGAACAAGTTTACATTGAATATCAGAGGATGATAACAAAGTGCTAGTTGAAGCAAATATAAAATTCCCATCCAGGAGAGTAAATAGAAAAGAAACATATTAGGAGAAATAAAGCAAAGCAGCTCTGGCTTTTGAAAAAAAAATCCAAGAGGACAAAAATATTTTATTCCAGTCATAAATTTAGGAAGAAAATAATGAATGATTAAGCTATAACTTTTGGAAAGAATTCTGAATTGTAATTAAAAAAAAAAAAAAAAAAATGGCCTTGCTTGCTAGGATCTACTTAAACCTGTCTTTGATTTGGGTAGAAATAGTTAAGCTCCTTAACACTGCATTCTCATATGAGATTGATATNCTTTTGGAAAGGATTCTGAATTGTAATTAAAAAAAAAAAAAAAAAGATGGCCTTGCTTGCTAGGATCTACTTAAACCTGTCTTTGATTTGGGTAGAAATAGTTAAGCTCCTTAACACTGCATTCTCATATGAGATTGATATAAACTTATTTTGTTGCTCAACTACACACAAATGGCACAGTAGAAGTAGAAATATGGAGCAAGATTTTATAACAATGTCTTGTAAAGAGAGGACTGTGGCTACTGCTGGTGTCTAAGACCAAGGCTCCATGGATACCAAATGCACCACAGAGAGGAGGTTATAAGTGCACTTAAAGAATCATCCCCATCAAATGCCAAGAGTGCTTCTCAAAAGAAACACTGGGGCTGAATGATCCCTTAAATCGTGACTACAACTAGTGTCCTAAGATCCTAAAGTTGTGCAATATTGTTAAAAAGAAAAGAAAAAATAGTGTAATGATTTCAGCAGAAATGCCAAGATAAATGCAATTGTCAACAATTTAGGAGAGTAAGCCTGAAAGGAAATTCTGTTCTGAAAAGAGGGAAAATTGTGATTATACTGTGCATGTGACATTCACATGCAATGGCAACATTGGCTTGATAGTAGGGCAAGAAGGATGAAAACTATGTTTACCAGAGGGAAATAGAATTTTATGGCCTTTAGAAAGCACCCCATCCTCATTATTACATAAATGAGAAATCTGAGGCTTCAGAAGTTTATGTATTTTACCTAAAAGTAATATTCAATATTATGGCCCTCTCTTTTTCCTAACATATTGTTTTTTGTAATCTTGATAATAATGTTTTTCAGATGTATTTCATTTTAAAATGCTAACTAAATGAGAAATCTCTTCTCATTTAAACACTTTATTTAGTTAAAATAAACACTTTATTTAGTTAAAATGATAAACAATGAAAGAAAATATTTCTGTTTTGCAAACTAGTAAATGAATTGTGCAGGAATTTAAAAATATGTTTGTGATTTAGAGCTTACATATGTGAATATCTCCTGTGGTGGTTCTGCCTACAAAAAGCAATTACAAATTGTTCTTTAAAAATTTCTGTTGAAGATATTTCAGCCAAAATTGGCATTTTAAATATTTATTTGTTCAGTTGAAATCTCCAGTTTTTCCACACAGTTATCATGTCTCATGTATATGGAGAAAATTTGGGCATCCCTGAGTTGATGACTCATTTAAAAGATAAGAGGCTATGCAAAATGCTTATACTATCTGGACTCATGTTATTGCTGTTTCTCATAATAGTAATTCTATTTTGCAATCAGGCAAATATTTACATTATTGCCAATGCGTTGTGGAGCATTTTCTGTCTTTTTAAAAGCAACAAAAGGATGTGTTATTAGTGTTTGCAGTAATCTAATTAGTGAATTTACATACTGACAACCTCTTGAACAAATTCCTTCTGAAAAGGTTCTCTGCATGCAAAGAGGATGTGCATATTGAAGACAGAATAAAACAAGTGGTTCAGCCTGATGCCTTTTCAGTTTGTAATTTAAAGTTTTAAAGACATTTTCAGAGGTCTAAGCATTTTACACTCAGCTTTTACATTCATCTGCAGTACATTATTTCAGTTAATGAGCTAGGGTATGTTATATATAATTATTAAAGGTCAATTGCCTTTCATTAATATTTTAGTTGTAAATATCACATCATATGGCTCCTTAAGTTCTGCTTTCAGATGTTAATGTGCAGGGGTTGGACATACTCAGTTTTAAATTATATAGGGTTGAATTCTTCTTTTCTAGTAACAATACTCCTTTGTTCTGTACAAACTTGAATTATCTGAAGGTTGAAGGACCCTTCATTTTCAATTGTTTGCCATTAGAAAACACCCAATTTTAAAAGTACTGTGATTCAGGTATTTTAAGAGTTCAACATCAATTTTCTATACTGTTGAAATTTAAGTGAATTAAGTTTTGAAGATATTTTTTGATACTTTTTTTTCCTACTACAATTTAGGCTTGGCATTTCCATGAAAGTGTATATCCAGTGGCTAAAACAAGACTCATGTGTGACTGTCAGGCAGAGCTGAGGTCAAATCCTACTCTGTGGCTCCATATCTGGTGGATGTAGGCAAGTATATGAGGTCTTTGTGTCTCTGCTTCTACTTCTGTAAGAGGGGTATATCGATCCTGTGGCAGACCGTAGATAACGTAGGTGCCCTAACTGTCTGATGTTAACTTGACATCAATGGCACCACTTTCAGAAACCTCTTCTGGGTTCCTCTAGTGATATCAAAACTTATATTTGCTTCACTCCATTTTTCATTTGGGCTTCCCAGGTAATGGTAAAGAATCTGCCTGCCAATGCAGATGTGAATTCAATCCCTGGATTAGGAAGTCCTCCTAGAGTAGGAAATGGCAACCTACTTCAGTATTCTTGCCTGGAAAATTCCATGGACAGAGGAGTCTGGTGGGCTACAGTCCAGGAGGCCACAAAGGATCAGACAAAACTGAGCACAGTAGGTAGGACACTTTTCTCCTTAATTCTCAGTTTTCCGAATGGCAACTTCACCTGGGATTTCAATGCAGCAGCAAAGTTACAGACTTCTCTGCAGGCAGTTGCTGCCAGATACTTGAGTGGACATGAAACTCACTGATTGCACCCTTATGAGCTTGCAGTTTCAGTATACCATCCCTGTTGTTTCTGAGCTTTAGTGAGTACTTCTCTGACTTTTCTTTGCATAATCTTTCGACAATTGTGTAAATCCTTAATTCTGATAATAATGCTTCCATTTTTGGATTATATAGAGTAACTTCTGTTTTCCTAAGTAAAATAGCTTAATATACTAGTAATATCTTAAAATAAGAAAAAAAAATCAAGTATTTTCAACAACTAGATAGACTGTGGATTAAGTCATATTTTTATCAATAACAAAGAAAATAGAATCTATCACTTGTTCAAATAATATGATAATTATAAATATTTACTGAAGACATAGTAAGTCTAAAAAAGTTCTAGGTAGTTTAAATTTTTCACCCATTTGTCCTTATAAGTAATCTAGGTAGTTAGTACTATTATTATTTTGTTTACTGGCTGAGAAAACTGAGACACAGAGAGATTAAGTAACTCACCCAAGAACATACAGTCTATGAATGGAAGAGTAAAAACTTGAACANGTAGTTTAAATTTTTCACCCATTTGTCCTTATAAGTAATCTAGGTAGTTAGTACTATTATTATTTTGTTTACTGGCTGAGAAAACTGAGACACAGAGAGATTAAGTAACTCACCCAAGAACATACAGTCTATGAATGGAAGAGTAAAAACTTGAACAAGGTTGACTGTAGAACATGAACTTTTCACTAAAAAGAATAACACACTGTTCTGATGCCTAGCTTTACCCTCATGTTCCATATTTTATACTCTGTGCCTATAATGCCTACCTCATGAGCTTACCTCAAATAGTATAGTGTGTCCTCTAGAATAGACACTAAATAAGAAGACATCTACTTATATTATTATCAGCATCATTATTTTAATATTAAGATTTTCTCTAATAATTACCACAATGGTCTCTGTCCTCAGAGAACTTGCTCTGTTCATTTCTCTAACCTAGAGCACCAAACAATGCCCTGCATAAGCAAAACTGTTCTAAGTTTCTGTTTATCAAAGTATAAAATACTGAGGGTGAACTAGGCTTAATTACCTCATTTATCAACCTGAATTTATATATTTAGAGTAATTATGGTATTGCATAAAATAATATTAAGAAATAATGGTTATATTGGATTAAGAGATTTATGAATTAAAAAATCATTATTCACATTGCAAGAAACTTTGATTTGCAAAAGTACAATTGGAATTTTTTTTGAGGTTATGAGAAACACCAGACTGGAAGAAATAAAACCTGAAATCAAGATTGTTGGGAAAAATATCAATAACCTCAGATATGCAGATGACATCACCCTTATGGCAGAAAGTGAAGAGGAGCTGAAAAAATCTCTTGATAAAAGTGAAAGAGGAGAGCGAAAAAGTTGACTTAAAGCTCAACATTCAGAAAACGAAGATCATGGCATCTGGTCCCATCACTTCATGGGAAATAGATGGGCAAACAGTGGAAACAGTGTCAGACTTTATTTTTCTGGGCTCCAAAATCACTGCAGATGGTGACTGCAGCCATGAAATTAAAAGATGCTTACTCCTTGGAAGAAAAGTTATGACCAACCTAGATAGTATATTCAAAAGCAGAGACATTACTTTGCTGACTAAGGTCTGTCTAGTCAAGGCTATAGTTTTTCCTGTGGTCACGTATGGATGTGAGAGTTGGACTGTAAAGAAGGCTGAGTGCTGAAGAATTGATGCTTTTGAACTGTGGTGTTGGAGAAGACTCTTGAGAGTCGCTTGGACTGCAAGGAGATCCAACCAGTCCATTCCGAAGGAGATCAACCC
>SJYW01040086.1:146826-163505 GCA_006410735.1 Raphicerus campestris
GAAGGAATGATGCTAAAGCTGAAACTCCAGTACTTTGACCACCTCATGTGAAGAGTTGACTCATTGGAAAAGACTCTGATGCTGGGAGGGTTTGGGGGCAGGAGGAGAAGGGGGCAACAGAGGATGAGATGGCTGGATGGCATCACTGACTCAATGGACATGAATCTGAATGAACTCCGGGAACTGGTGAGGGACAGGGAGGTCTGGCGTGCTCTGATTCATGGGGTTGCAAAGAGTCGGACACAACTGAGCGACTGAACTGAACTGAACTGAACTTGAGATTTGATACAAAAAATATCTGTTTTAAAATAAAAACTTTATATTCCTTCAGGTGATTAGACCAAATAATATTTTAAAGATGTATTAACTTCAGTTCAATTCAGACACTCAGTCGGATCTTTGTTGTCAAAGTAATGTCTCTGCTTTTGAATATGCTATCTAGGTTGGTCATAACTCTTCTTCCAAGGAGTAAGCATCTTTTAATTTCACGGCTGCAAGCACCATCTTCAGTGATTTTGGAGCCCAAAAATATGAAGTCTGACACTGTTTCCACTGTTTCCCCATCTATTTCCCATGAAGTGATGTAACCAGATGCCATGATCTTCATTTTCTGAATGTTGAGCTTTAAGCCAACTTTTTCACTCTCCACTTTTACTTTCATCAAGAGACTTTTTAGTTCCTCTTCACTTTCTGCCATAAGGGTGTTGTCATCTGTGTATCTGAGGTTATTGATATTTCTCCTGGAAATCTTGATTCCAGCTTGTGCCTTTTCCAGCCCATTGTTTCTCATGATATACTCTGCATATAAGTTAAATAAGCAGGATGACAATATCCAGCCTTGATGTACTCCTTTTCCTATTTAGAACCAGTCTGTTGTTCCATGTCCAGTTCTGTTGCTTCCTGATCTGCATACAAAACTTTTTTTTTTTTTCATTCCTAACATCAAGGCTGATTCTTTAANTATAAGTTAAATAAGCAGGATGACAATATCCAGCCTTGATGTACTCCTTTTCCTATTTAGAACCAGTCTGTTGTTCCATGTCCAGTTCTGTTGCTTCCTGACCTGCATACAAAACTTTTTTTTTTTTTTCATTCCTAACATCAAGACTGATTCTTTGACAAATGAACTCAAGAACATAACTCTGATTATTTCTGACATTTTATAAGACCAGATATGAATATATCCTTGGGTTGAGGGCATTCAAGTACTAAGTAAAATATTTGTGTCTGTATAAAAATAGCTGAAATAGATCTGGATTGTATAGATATTTCTTTTTTATAATATTAATTTTATAAGGAATTTTTGGTACTAATTGTTTTATTTAATAAGAATTTTTGTCTGTTTGTTATTTAACATTGTAAAGGGTCAAATGGAAATTAGCTTAAGGTCCGATAACTTGGTTGTATGATATACAGTTTACTTAGAAAATCTTTAGGCAGTTTCCATGGCAGCTAAAAAATAAATATGTGATAAATTATTTGAAGTTTAACTTCTCTTAAAGATATTATAGCATGTATCTAAGATAAGAAAGAATTATTAAAGACTATTTCACATGTGTGTAAGTTAGTAACAAATACATTTCATATATAAAAGAACTATACATACTTAAATTTAAAGGAAAAAATCTATTACACTGGAGATTGCAAACTTCGATTATTGGAATTGTCAACAGAGATATATATTTCATTTATATCCATGATAAGTTCCATACTCCCCTGCATCTCTGAAATTCAGGCTACTTGTGTTTTCTATATTTTATAGCCCACACTTGAGCATTTTATTCACTATGGTAACTACACTGTCACTTTCAATATCATAACTTTGTATCCATGACCATATAATTTTGAATAAGGTTCATAAATAATCCATGTAGCAGTCAGTCTTCCTGTTACATTAGTTTCTAGCTAATCTGATTTTGGAAGAATGTTTATGAAATTAATAGAATGTTTTCTCTGTCTTTGGAAGTGATATAACACATAATGATAGAAACAAAGGTGTTTATTGACTATCAAAATGTAAAGAAAATATATTTCTTTCCACTTAGAACTGGATTTACTATGAGGGAGCTAGGGAGTTAAGTGAAAAGGCACCTGTTCTATTAAATCTACTGTGTGACCTCTAAATCCCATATAAGAGACCTAATAATTTTGGTAAGGATTTTTTAAATTCGAGTGTAATTGCTTTACAACATACGCCCCCAGCCTCTGGTGTCTAATGCCTGATGATCTGATGTAGAGTTNATATTTCTTTCCACTTAGAACTGGATTTACTATGAGGGAGCTAGGGAGTTAAGTGAAAGGGCACCTGTTCTATTAAATCTACTGTGTGACCTCTAAATCCCATATAAGAGACCTAATAATTTTGGTAAGGATTTTTTTAATTCGAGTGTAATTGCTTTACAACATACGCCCCCAGCCTCTGGTGTCTAATGCCTGATGATCTGATGTGGAGTTGATGTAATAATAATAGAAATAAAGTGCACAATAAATGTAATGCACTTGAAGCATTCCAAAACTACCTCTCTACCCCATCTGTTGAAAAACTATCTGTTATGAAAATGGTTCCTGGTACCAAAAAGTTTGGGAACCACTGCTTTACAATGCTGCATTAGTTTCTGCTGTACAATGAAGTGAATCAGCCATTTGTACACATATATCCCTTCTCTCTTGGACCGTCCTCCCACCACTCCCCCAACCCACTCACCTAGGTCATTATAAAGCACCAAGCTGGGCTCCCTGTGCTATACAGAAACTCCTCACTAGCTATCTATATTTCACATGTGATAGCAGTAAAGAATGCACCTGCAATGCAGAAGTCCATCATAGGAAATGAGGGTTTGACCCCTGGGTCTGGAAGGTTCCCTGGAACAGGTCATTGCAATCCACTTTAGTAGCCTTACTTGGATAATCCCATGGACAAAGGAGCTTGGTGGGCTACAGTCCCTGGGGTCACAAAGAATCAGACACAACTCAAGTGACAAGGGAAGTCGCTCAGTTGTGTCCAACTCTTTGCAACCCATTGACTGTATTCCACCAGGCTCCTCCATCCATGGAATTTTCCAAGCAAGAGTACTGGAGTGTGTTGTGATTTCCTTCTCCAGGGGATCTTCCCAACCCAGGAATTGAAGCTGAATCTCCCACATTGCAGGCAGACACTTTATCATCTGAGCCACTAGGGAAACCCAAAGTGACTTATAGCATGTACAGTATATATATATATATATATATACTGTACATATATATATATATGTTAATCCTAATTGCCCAATTCATCACACTCTCTCCTTTCCCCAAAATGTCCATTTGTCTGTTCTTTATGTCTGTATCTCTATTCCTCCCCTGAAAATAGGTTCATCTGTACCGTTTTTCTTGGTTCCACATATATGCACTTGTGCATGATATTTTTGTTTCCACCTTACTTCACTCTGTATGAGAAACTCTAGGTCTATACACATCTCTACAAATGATCCATTTTTGTTCCCTTTATAGCTGAATAATATTCCATTTTATATATGTGCCACATCTTCTTTATCCATTCATCTGTCTATGGACATTTAGGTTGATTCCATATCCTGCCTGTTGTAAATAGTGCTGAAATGAATATTTGGGTACTGTTGTCTTTTTGCATTATACTCTTCTCAGGGTATAGGCCCAGTAGTGGGATTCCTAGGTTATATGGTAGATCTAATTTTAGTTTTTTTTAAGGAACCTCTATACTGTTTTCCATAAAAACATTAGAAGGAAATGGCAACCTACTCCAGTATTCTTGCCTGGAGAATTCCATGGTCAGAGAACCCTAGTGGGCTACAGTCCATGGGGTCACGAAGAGTCATACACAACTGAGAGATTAACACTTATACTGTTCGCCATAGTGGCTGTATCAATTTACATTCCCACCAACAGTCTAAGAGGGTACCGTTTTTGCCACACCTACTCCAACATTTATTGTTTGTAGATTTTTGATGATAGTCATTTTGACAGGAGTAAGATGATTTCTCATTATAGTTTTTATTTTCATTTCTCTAATAATTAGTGATGTTGAACATCTTTTCATGTGCCTTTTAGCCATCTGTAAGTCTTTGGAGAAATGTTTATTTAGGTCTTCTGCCCATTTTTTAAAATTTAAATTTTAATTTTTTTAATAATGAGTTTTATGAGCTCTTTGTATATTTTGGAGGTTCATCCTTTATCAGTTGCTTCATTCCCAGATATTTTCTCTCATTCTGAGGGTTGTTTTTGCAACTTGTTTGTGATTTTCTTTGCTGTGCAGAATTTTTTTAAGTTTAATTAAGTCCCATTTGTTTATTTATTTTTTATTGTCATTACTCCAGGAAGTGGGTCAGAAAAGGTCTTGCTATAATTTGTGGCAAAGAATATTTTCCTCTAAGAGTTTTATAGTGTCTTTTTACATTTATATCTTTAACCCATTTTGAGTTTGTGTGTGTGGTGTTAGGTAGACACAAACAAGAGGAGAGAGATCCCATGTTGTTGGACTGGAAGAAATAAAATGGTGAAAGGGAGTATATTACAGAAAGCAATCTACAGATTTAATGCAATCTCTAACAAACTGCCAATGGCATTTTTCCCAGAATTAGAACAAAAAATGACTGCAGTTTATATGTAAACACAAAAGACTCCAAATAACCAAAGCAATCTTCAGAAAGAAAGATGGAGCTGAAGGAATCAGGCTACCCAACTTCAGACTATATTACAAAGCTACAATAACCAAGACAGTATGGTACTGGCACAAAAACAGGAATATAGATCAGTGGTACAGGATAGAAAGCCCAGAGAGAGAAATTCAAGCACTTTTGGTCACCTAATCTATGAAAAAGGAGGCAAGAATATACAATTTAAAAAGATAGTCTTTCATAAGTGGTGCTGGAAAAACTGGGAAGGTACATGTAAAAGAATGAGAAGGATCTTTGGTATATCTCTAAATTTAAAAATATGTTTATGTCTATATTTATTGTGTATCTATTTACTTACACATATACAAGTGTGTACATATATGTGTATATACATGTGCATGTATACTCCTGAAATGTTATTTATTTTTTTTACCATAGGATAAATTGTACTCTTGCTGGTAACTTTTTAATCTTCATTATTATTTAGATATACTATGCTATTACACTACTTTCTACTTTAGTTAAAATAGTAATATATTACTAATATTATAAGTTTAGAAATTAGAGCTGTGCTTCTCTAATTAAATTATATTTTCATGTTTATAATTCTATAATATGAATAAATTTATTAATGACTTAATTGTCTTAAGTATCATAATATAATATGTACAAATGCTCATCTTAGTTGTAATATGCTTCAAACAAATATGTTGGAAGTTTTCAGAAAATAAAATTGATGTAGAGTTTTCTAAATTACACAGAAATTTTCAAAAATCAGAAAGAGAGTAAGAGTGACAGAGAGAGAGAGAGAGAGTCACAAAAAGACAGAGAAAGACAGAAATCATTAGCTGAAACTAAAATTTTTTAAAGAAAATAATTTAAAAAACCCTAACAAACAAAAGAACAGTCTAAAATCATGAACAAAAGCAAAGTAATCTATTTCCATTCTTACAATGCTATGAATTAAAAAAAATATTTTAACAAGTATTTCCCAAGCCTCTTTCTGTGAAAGATGTACAGTTTTTTTAAAAATTTTAATATTATTTTCAAATGAGATGATTCTGTTTAGATACTAGGTATTGTGATTCACTTATGCTGATAATGCTTAATTCATTTTAATAGTTATATGTGCAAATTAAATATGTCTTTCAAGGGAATTAGTAAAAGAGAGTGTGTTAAAGAGGTTTTAAAAATGAGAAACCCACTAAAGAAAACGTTTGCAGCATCTGTTATTTTTAGTATGCAATATTTTATAGTCTTTAATTCCATATGTTAAGATGGTACTAGAAAAACCCAATCATAAGGTAATTTTAATCAATAGAGTGTATACGTGTCTGTTAGTCACTAAGTCATGTCCGACTCTTTGCAACTCCGTGGACTGCAAGCCTGCCAGTCTCCTCTTTCCATGGAATTCTCCAGGCAAGAATACTGGGGTGGGTTGACAGATCCTTTTCCAGGGGATCTTCCTGACCCAGGGACTGATCCTAGGTCTCCGTCACTGAAGGCTGATTCTTCACCATCTGAGCCTCCAGAGAAGCCTAATAGAGTAGGGATAGTGAAATATATCCAAACACATCTTTAAAGTGCAACTGTTTATCAGTTCAAATAAATGCATAGAATGATAATTAAATCTAATTTTATAAAGTCAAGATCAAACTTTCAACTGTTTATTTTGTTTTGTAAATAAAGGATCAAGAAAACAATAGTGATTTTGTAACAAATCTATGACACTATAGTATTCATCATTAAAAATTAAATTTAAAATGAGTTACCAGTGAATAATTTTGAAATTAAAGAGATCACTGTAATCACTAGATTTAACAAAGAAACAGCTCTAGTGATCAGTTTTGCAGTCAGAAATCTTATTCACAGGGTGAAAATGATAGAAGAAGTATTGAAATACTTTATAAATTATTAATAGCAACTAAAAGAATATTGGCCAAGCTTGAAAATCAGCATTTATATTTTGCTGATAAAATAGTAGGAGGAAGTCAGCTGAGACTGTCAGGGTAGGGAGGTTCTGCTTCAGGATATCTTAAGGTAATTTATTCTTCAGGACCTGCAAAAACATAATATGTTAACATTTATTGTGCATTTATTATACACTCTTGGATATCTTTTTAAGTGAGGAAACCGGTAGGAGCCAGCTAGACTTTGCTCTGATACTGTTTTGGGGGTCCCAAGGTCACCTTCAGATTCCATGATTTGCTGGAAGTTCTCCCAGGACCCAGAAAACTGTCATACTCACAAATATGGTGAAAAAATATAGATTAAAATCAGTCAAGGCATGTAGCAACTGAATAAATAACCTTGGCTTCCTAGACTCCAGATCTAAAAGAGCAAAATCAGATGCTCATCCTAAATCACACTGTTAGCATAAACCATATGATTGAATAGGTACTGTGTGGCTTACTGCCTCAGGCATGCAGAAACACTCTTATCTGGTAGAGTATTCCAAAAAGCTCAGGGTTCCTGTCTCAGGGGCTGGCCAAGGGCTAGTCCTAAAAACAGGACTTTCTTGAGAATGTGCCAGGTTTGAGTTGCCTCTTGAATTAATTCTTTCCAGTATAATAATCAATTACTCCCAAAACCTAGTGGCTTGAAACAACAGCATTTATCACCCCATATCTGCTGTGGGTCAGGAACCCAGGTCAGGTTACCTGGTTCCTCTGCTTCAGAGTCTCTCACAGGTGGCAAAATGTTGGCCAGAGATGTAGTCATCTCAAGGTCCACTAGGGAAGGGTACATCTCCAAGCTTACTCACATGATTGTGGGAAGGATTCATTTCCTCATGGGCTTTTGGACAGAGAGCTTCAATTCCTCACTAGCTGTTGGTCAGGAAAAATTTTCATTTCCTCACTGAGTAAGCCTCTCCTACATGTCAACTTGCTTCCTCAAAAAGAACAAACCAAGAAGTCAAAAGAAGAGCAATAGAGTGCTGGCAAGGGAAGGGGTCTGGCAAGATAGACATCATAGCTGTACAATCCAACCTTGAACGTGACAGCCATCACTTTTGCCATATTTATGTCAATTTGAGGCACGTTAAAGGTCCAGCTTACATCAAGAGGAGGGAATAACCCAAGGGCAGGAATAGCAGGGTGTGTGGATAGTTGACAACCATTTTAAAAGCCTGTCTACCTCAATATTCAACATAATTTCCATAAGAAATTCAGAACAATTGGTAAAGCCACTCTGTAACTCTGATGCATTAAGACAAAAGCAAAACTACCAGTAATCATGTCTGAAGACAAAGTGAAGGATATCATAAAATTAGAAAATTCATGCCCCACCTATGCATAGAGTTACCTATACGAAACCCAGCTGTGCTTAGTCCTTCTTGAACCCTACTTAAAATTAAAACATTTAACCATGAAATTGACCTTATCCTTGGGAGCAGAGGATGTAGAACAAATCCTCACTCCTTTAAATCCCCTCTAAACCCAAACTCTCTTACAATTCTCTTTTAAATCCTTTTTACTGAAATGTTTCATAGCTACACGTAGTATGCTTTCTCTACTCTGTAGTAAGCTATTATACTTAACTCTTTTCATATTATTCTGTGTAGTCTTTGGCTGGTGGGGATAGATATTAGGCTTTATGCTTAGAACTTTGCATATGTCATTTTATTGAATTCCTCAAACCTCAACTATTAATAGTAGTAGTTATCAAATAAGTATAGGAGTATTAGAGACTTTTAATAATTTTCCCTATTGGCAAAGCTAAGAAGTAAACCCAGACAGTTTGTCTCTTACATGAGCTTTAAATCATTCAATATATCATTTTTTTTTTCTACTAACTCTTGGCTAAGTACTATCATAATGGTATAATGATATATTTTTTATATGAACCTCACCTTTAACCTCTAATATTCTCCCTTGAGGGGACAGACTGCTTTATCAGTCTTTCTGTTAAATGAATAAAATATTGCAATAAACTATTGCAGAGAACCACATATATTTATTTTATTTATAATCAGATGTATATAAAATTAAATTATATTTTCATTCCTGACCTCTGTCCTGTAATTCATTTCTAAGTTTTTGTTGTTGCTCTGAACTTCTCTGTTGTTTAAATTGAATATGTACATCTCATTTTGCATTTAATCCTTCAATGTCATTTTATCTCTCTGCTTTTGCTGCATGTCTGCTTTTGTTTGCCTGACTTCCTGGGTGAATAGCTTTCTCATATATCTGGTCTTCTGGAGTAATAGTCTGTTTTACAAATTTAATCCTGACACACCAAAACCATCTTCAAGGTTGGATCTTTATTTCTTGCCTTTAACCTGGATAAGAACAACTTTCAGGGCTCCTGAGATTTTATTTATATGTGATGACATGTAATGTCCACATGCTTGGATCTGTGTTTAGTACCTACTTAGAGATGTGTTACCTAACTNTTCATGGTTGGATCTTTATTTCTTGCCTTTAACCTGGATAAGAACAACTTTCAGGGCTCCTGAGATTTTATTTCTATGTGATGACATGTAATGTCCACATGCTTGGATCTGTGTTTAGTACCTACTTAGAGATGTGTTGCTTGAAGATACTCTTTGCCTAATTTTCCAGTGTCTTATTTATTTATTTATTTTTCCAATATGATCAATGTCTCCTAAAGTTCCCTGAGCTCTGGATGTGACATGCCTAGGTGCTGGATAACCTGGAAAAATGTTTCCACCCTACAGTTTAAACAATAAATAAACTTTTGCTCACTTTTCTTCTTTTTCACAGTCATGCCAATGCCATATGCTGCTACTAGATTTATGTGCCTAGATGGCAGAATCATTTAAAATGTGTTATTTCTTTATTGTACCATTTATCTGCAGCACTGTGTTGCAAATATGCTGCTTTATTCTTAGGCCCATTGTTTCTAACTCTTGCAATGTACTTTTGTCAATTTTCAAATCTACAGACTCCTAAGTATATTCTTCCTACTCCAATCAAAATTGTTTATGAGATTCCAAATGATTGTGTATGTATAAATTCGTATACATTCTCAAACCTCACTCAAGTCCCAATTTGTCTGTGCATTCTCCTTTATTTTTTCATTTTTTAGTTTTATTTCTAATTTTTAAAATTTATTCATTTTTTATTAAAGGATAATTACTCTACAGAATTTTGCTGTTTTCTGTCAAACCTCAACATGAATCAGCCATAGGTATACATATCAAGTTAGATCAGTTCAGTCACTCAGTCATGTCTGACTCTTTGCAACCCCATGGACTGCAGCACACCAAGCCTCCTTGTCCATCTAGAACTCCTAGAGTCAACCCAAACCCATGTCCACTGAATCAGTGATGCCATCTGACCAACTTAACATCTGTCAACCCCTTCTCCCGCCTTCAATCTTTTCCAGCATCAGGGTCTTTTCCAATGAGTCAGTTCTTTGCATCAGGTGGCCAAAGTATTGGAGTTTCAATATCAACATCAGTTCTTCCAATGAATACCCAGGACTGATCTCCTTTAGGATGGACTGGTTGGATCTCCTTGCAGTACAAGGGACTCTCAAGAGTCTTCTCCAATGCCACCTGTCAAAACCATCAATTCTTCGGCACTCAGCTTTCTTCACAGTCCAAATCTCACATCCATACGTGACCACTGGAAAAACCATAGCCTTGACTAGATGGACCTTTGTTGGCAAAGTAATGTCTCTGCTTTTTAATATGCTGTCTAAGTTGGTCATAACTTTTCTTCCAAGGAGTAAGCATCTTTTAATTTCATGGCTGCAGTTACCATCTGTAGTGATTTTGGAACACAAAAATATGAAGTCTCTCACTGTTTCCATTGTTTGCCCATTTATTTGCCATGGAGTGATGGAACCAGATGCCATGATCTTAGTTTTCTGAATGTTGAGCTTTAAGCCAACTTTTTGACTCTCCTCTTTCACTTTGATCAAGAAGCTCTTTTATTCTTCTTTGCTTTCTGTCATCTTCATATCTGACATTTATGCTTCATCCTGCCCAGCATTTCACATGATGTACTCTGCATATAAGTTATATAAGCAGGGTGACAATATACAGCCTTGATGTACCCCTTTCCCAATGACCAGTCTGTTTTTCCATGTCCAATTCTAACTGTTGCTTTTTGACCTGCATAAAGATTTCTCAGGAGGCAAGTAAGGTGGTCTGGTATTCCTATTTCTTTAAGAATTTTCCAGCTTTCTCAGCATTTTATGTTTTCTCATTTCTGAGTAATCTGAATGAATCACTAATATATTGATTTAATATTGCTTATATTGGTTCACTATCCTTGATTTTGATGTGAAGGAGTTAGATAGAAACCTTGATTACATCACTAACTTCCAGGTTTCATGGATCAAGCTTCTAACATCTTACTATCTCAGTTTGTGGTTGTGGTTTGGTTGTTAAGTCATGTCTGANCTATCCTTGATTTTGATGTGAAGGAGTTAGATAGAAACCTTGATTACATCACTAACTTCCAGGTTTCATGGATCAAGCTTCTAACATCTTACTATCTCAGTTTGTGGTTGTGGTTTGGTTGTTAAATCATGTCTGACTCTTGCGACTCCATGAACTGTAGCCTGCCGGGCTCCTCTGTCCATGGAATTCTCCAGACAAGAATACTGCAGTGGGTTTACTAATCTGTAAATGAAAATTCAAATATAGAACTCATGCTCTGAAAGAAGAATAGAGGATGGATAGCAAAAAGATTTACATGGTTACTTAATTTACAGAAAGAGAATAAATATGTAGAACCCATTATTTTTCATTTTTCTTTGTACATATGAACACTTGTTCATAGTCACATGATTATTTGTTAATATATATAAATGTGGTGTGAAATCATATTAACATTGAAGGGGAATATGTTGGTAAACAAAATAGTATAGAACTGTAAAACTCCTAGAACAAAACACAGGGGAAAACTTCATGGAATTGGTTTGTGCAAAGATTTTATGGATTTAACACCAAAAGTACAGGTAATAAAAAACAAAATAAACAAGTAGAACAGCATCAAACAAAATGATTTCTTCACAGCAAAAGAAGTGATAAACAAAGTGAAAAGAAAAACTACAAAACAGGAGAAGATATTTGAAAAACATATATCTAATAAGGAATTAATCATGAAATATGTAAGGACTTTCCAATACTCAATAGTGACAAAACTAATAGGTCAATTTAAAACTAGGCTAAAGACTTGAATAGACATTTCTCTAAAGAAGACTTACATAAATGACAATGGATATAGGAAAAAATACTCAAAGTTACTAATTATTAGGGAAATGTTAAGCAAAACCATAATGAGATATGACCTCACAGCTGTCAGAATTGCTTTAAAAAGTGAAGCTGGGTATAATAAAGTTATTAAAACATATCCTCAGAAAGGAATAACTATTATTCACAAATATAAAATAATCACCTGAAAAAACCCTAGATATACCTTTGGCAATTTATTAGTTTTCTCTGTGAAAGCTATCAACACTACCAAGCATTAGCAAACATACTAAATTACCAAACATTAGTGCCACACAAAATTTCTAATTTTTCCTTTTTGTTTCCTCCAGAGAGGAACAACAAAGAATACATATATACATACATGCTGCTGCTGCTGCTAAGTCTCTTCAGTTGTGTCCGACTCTGTGCGACCCCATAGAAGGCAGCCCACCAGGCTCCCCCGTCCCTGGGATTCTCCAGGCAAGAACACTGGAGTGGGTTGCCATTTCCTCCTCCAATGCATGAAAGTGAAAAGTGAAAGTGAAGTCGCCCAGTCGTGTCTGACTCGTAGTGACCCCATGGACTGCAGCCTACCAGGCTCCTCTATCCATGGGATTTTCTAGGCAGGAGTACTGGAGTGGCTTGCCATTGCCTTCTCCAATATACATACATACATACATATACACACATACATACACATACACATATGTATACATATATGTATTCATACACACACACACATATGTACTTAGACTGCTAAGTGAATACCTCTCCTTTCTCTGTTTTCTGTTGTTCTGAGAACAATTCATATTGTCTGAAACTCTCAAAGGCAATGTGTGTGGCTGTCTGTAAGGGGGCACTGTATTGAAAGCTAGGATGGTGGGGTATTATTTGATATTCATGTTTCTTTCCTGTGATTGCACAGGACTTTGCGATAGCTAGACTTAACTATCTGTGAGAATTGATTGACTCTGAAGGACATAAAATACATTAAGCTAGCTCTTGAAAGTAAATTCAGTGTCTCAGAGCCTTGTAAAACTTGTTTTGCTAATCTGGTCTTCATTCTGATGCTTGAAAACTCTGTGTCCAGTAACTTTCATGCTTCTCTCAATCTGTATGTTGTCACTCACTTCATTATTCTGAAAACTTTGCTTGTAGTACACAATTCTCATGAGATGAAAACCTGGGTATGTTCCATTACCCCACGTATCCCCGCTCGGAGCTTTTGACCATGTGAAACTTTGTCCTGCCTCAAAAAGCTCCCTAGTTACTCTGCCCAAGGGAGAGAGACATCTTTTCTTTTTTTTTCTGCTCTTTGCTGCCCTCACGCGACTGAGACTGTCCTATTAAAACTTGAAAAAAGAATGTCTGGGTCTAGGTGCACATATCTGAGAACTTTAAGGTGCAACTCGTATATTTCTTTTAAGGGAGTAAGCAAGAGAGAAACATCCACAGTTAAAAACAAACAGACAAACAAAAAAAAAAAACAGCAGGAAAAAATAAATCCTACAATTTTAAACTACTAATAAAAGATGCTGATCAAATTCTAAGGGAATAAATCTCTCCCCCATTTCATGCTCATCCAATGAGGCCTCTATTACTGACAGAGTATACTATATTTCAAAATTTATGGTAATAGGATTTATTACTTTCAATTATACTTTGGTACATATTGTTCTATGTTCTTCATAGTGTTTTAGAAGAACAATTATTTTAAACTGTCTAGAAATTATCTATTTACACTTTTTCTTGGTTCTCTCCAACCTTTAGTCATAAACACACAAATATCACATATAAGATGTTATATACATATATAAAGAGTATATTATTACATATTTTTGAAAATGAGGGGGCACTACAATTTTATTTCCATGTATTTTTGCCTAAAATCAGGGTATATATACTTCACTTAGATTTAGACTCATTCCATTCATTATTTAAACTTACTTGCAATACATTACACAACACAGCTATTTAGAAGCCCACATCCCTGTTTCCTCTGTACTGAATTTAAGGACATAAAGTCTGGGGAGGCATAAAATATAAATATCAAATACCTTTATTACTTAAAGTTCCTTCTATCTCTCTGATCAATGACCATATGAGTCCTAGTAGGACTTCACAGAAAAGTGCTAATTAGCCCTCTGACAAAGTTCAGTTCAGTTCAGTCACTCAGTTATGNCCTCTGTACTGAATTTAAGGACATAAAGTCTGGGGAGGCATAAAATATAAATATCAAATACCTTTATCACTTAAAGTTCCTTCTATCTCTCTGAGCAATGACCATATGGGTCCTAGTAGGACTTCACAGAAAAGTGCTAATTAGCCCTCTGACAAAGTTCAGTTCAGTTCAGTCACTCAGTTATGTCCGACTCTTCACGACCCCATGACTTGCAGCCTGCCAGGCCTCCCTCCTCATCACCATCTCCCAAAGATCACTCAGACTCACGAACGTCCATAATGCCATCAAGTCCATAATACCATCCAGCCATCTCATCCTCGGTCATCCCCTTCTCCTCCTGCCCCCAATCCCTCCCACCATCAGAGTCTTTTCCAACTAGTCAACACTTCACATGAGGTGGCCGAAGTACTGGAGTTTCAGCTTTAGCCGCATTCCTTCCAAAGAAATCCCAGGGCTGATCTCCTTCAGAATGGACTGGTTGGATCTCCTTGCAGTCCAAGGGATTCTCAGGAGTCTTCTCCAACACCACAGTTCAAAAGCATTAATTCTTCGGTGCTCAGCCTTCTTTACTGTCCAACTCTCACATCCATAGATGACCACAGGAAAAACCATAGCCTTGACTAGATGGACCTTAGTCCAGAAAGTAATGTCTCTGCTTTTGAATATGCTCTCTAGTTGGTCATAACTTTTCTTCCAAGGACTAAGCGTTTTTTAATTTCATGGCTGCAGTCACCATGTGCAGTGATTTTGGAGCCCCCAAAAATAAAGTCTGACACTATTTCCACTGTTTCCCCATCTATTTCCCATGAAGTGATGGGACCAGATGCCATGATCTTCGTTTTCTGAATGTTGAGCTTTAAGCCAACTTTTTCACTCTCCTCTTTCACTTTCATCAAGAGGCTTTTTTAGCTCCTCTTCACTCTCTGCCATAAGGGTGATGTCATCTGCATATCTGAGGTTAGTGATATTTCTCCTGCCAATCTTGATTCCAGCTTGTGTTTCTTCCAGTCCAGCGTTTCTCATGATGTACTCTGCATAGAAGTTAAATAAGCAGGGTGACAATATGCAGCCTTGACATACTCCTTTTCCTATTTGGAACCAGTCTGTTGTTCCATGTCCGGTACTAACTGTTGCTTCCTGACCTGCATACAGATTTCTCAAGAGGCAGGTTAGGTGGTCTGGTATTCCTACCTCTTTCAGAATTTTCCACAGTTTATTGTGATCCACACAGTAAAAGACTTTTTACCATAAATTTGTGTGCCATTCTTCTGGTATTGCCTGAGTTCATTGCTGCTACTGTATCATTAACTGGGAGCTGGCTGATCTGGTGAAACTGAAATAGCTTTCTCCCTCCTTTTAAGAAATATTTTCATTTTGCAACAGGCCCCCCAAATAATGTAGTCAACCTTAGATGCAGGGGAGAAACAAAGATGCTCATCTAGGTATGAGGTGGTCTGAACAGTATGGTAGCAGAACAGGTAGTGCAAAGTAATTTGGAATTTGAACCTATTTTTGCTATAGGTTCAAGAGAAAATTTAAATAAAGAATAAAATGTTTGTTGTATAATAGAGAGGCTTCACTGTCAAATTTTAACACTATCCAGGTTTACTTCTATCCTTAAGATTAATGTTCCACATGCAGGAATCCAAAGCAATGTATTCAGTATCATAGCCTGAGTTCATTTAAGCTTTTGATAACTAATACAAATATACTAGTGTTATGACTACTAATAAGTTAGTCTCCTCAAACCTCAGTTACCTCATCAATGAATTTATGTTATGATTCTTTGTTGTAAGATTTAAGAGAATTATTTACTTGACATAGTACCAAAAACATAGAATTTATTTTCTTGACCTTATATGATTATAAAAATATATGTTTACCTAATACAAATGTGTGAGCAACATCAAGGTGAGATTCCACTATGTGCGTGCATGTGTCATCGGTGCTAAGTTGCTTCATTTGGGTCCCATTCCTTGCGACCCTATGGACTATATCCCACCAAGCTCCTCTGCCCATGAATTCTCCAGGCAAGAATAGGAGAATGGGTTGCCACTTGCTCCTCCAGGGTCTCTTCCCAACCCAGGGATAGAACCATTATCTCTTATGTCTCCTGCAGTGGCAGGAGCATTCTTTACCACTAGCACCACCTGGGAAACCCTTTCTGCTTATAATAGTTACCTATTTGTGTGCCATATCGCAATCATAGGAACTGATTTTTTCCCCCAAATAATTACATGTGAACATTTGTCTTTACCAACTCAGTTAGCCTTGTATTATTCCAGTGAGGAAGAAAATCAAGCAGTGTTCAATATATATTATTTATTCATTACTGGCCTAGTTGCTGTGGAGATGTAGAGTTAGCCTCAAGTTTCCCAGTATAATAAGTACTAATTTCTTGCCTTCCAAATTCAGTGCCCTGAAGAGAATGAGCTGCTATGTCAAAATGCACACATATTTTTTTTTCTGATAACTTATGTTTCTTTTATTAGATATCTTGCTCCATCTTCACTGGATTTTAAATCTTTTATTTTTAAAATACCCTCTGACTGACATTCTAATTCGGATGACCTATATAGGTAGATTGAAACTTACTTCACTTAAATCCTCAGACATAAAGATTATATTGAATAATAATTTTTCCCAGAAAAAGAAAAGAAATTTTGATTCATAGTATACTTTCTATTCGGAAAAG
>SJYW01040086.1:164169-249135 GCA_006410735.1 Raphicerus campestris
CAAATAATTACATGTGAACATTTGTCTTTACCAACTCAGTTAGCCTTGTATTATTCCAGTGAGGAAGAAAATCAAGCAGTGTTCAATATATATTATTTATTCATTACTGGCCTAGTTGCTGTGGAGATATAGAGTTAGCCTCAAGTTTCCCAGTATAATAAGTACTAATTTCTTGCCTTCCAAATTCAGTGCCCTGAAGAGAATGAGCTGCTATGTCAAAATGCACACATATTTTTTTTTCTGATAACTTATGTTTCTTTTATTAGATATCTTGCTCCATCTTCACTGGATTTTAAATCTTTTATTTTTAAAATACCCTCTGACTGACATTCTAATTCGGATGACCTATATAGGTAGATTGAAACTTACTTCACTTAAATCCTCAGACATAAAGATTATATTGAATAATAATTTTTCCCAGAAAAAGAAAAGAAATTTTGATTCATAGTATACTTTCTATTCGGAAAAGGCAATGGCACCCCACTCCGGTACTCTTGCCTGGAAAATCCCATGGATGGAGGAGCCTGGTAGGCTACAGTCCATGGGGTCCAACTGAGCGACTTCACTTTCACTTTTCACTTTCATGCATTGGTGGAGGAACTGGCAGCCCACTCCAGTGTTCTTGCCTGGAGAATCTCAGGGATGGGGGAGCCTGGTGGGCTGCTGTCTATGGGATCACAAAGAGTCGGATGCGACTGAAACGACCTAGCAGCAGCAGCGCAAAAGCGGTATACTTTCTATTGTCAAATGTCATGCTACAGTGTAAAAGGAATATCACACTCAGTTTTTAATCAAGAAGTAGAATTAATGAGTAGTTAATAGTCCCTTCATAATTATTACTATCTGTGAGAAGATTATTTCAAATAGGAATAATCAAATGGTATCTCTTTTTAAAATTTATTTTTAATAGTTGATTTTAAATTATTTATTTAAACTTTGTTAATTTGTAATACACAGCAAACTGAGTCAATTATATATACATCAATTGGTATTGACTTTGATTTTTTTCTTTATTTAAAAATATTTATATGATATTATACATGTTTCAATGCCATTCTCCCAGATCATTCNTTGATTTTAAATTATTTATTTAAACTTTGTTAATTTGTAATACACAGCAAACTGAGTCAATTATATATACATCAATTGGTATTGACTTTGACACATTGATTTTTTTCTTTATTTAAAAATATTTATATGATATTATACATGTTTCAATGCCAGTCTCCCAGATCATTCCACCCTCTCCCTCTCTCACAGAGTCCAAAAGACTGTTCTATACATCTGTGTCTCTTTTGCTGTCTCACATACAGGGTTATCGTTACCACCTTTCTAGATTCCATATATATGTGTTAGTACATTGTATTTGTGTTTTTCTTTCTGGCTTACTTCACTCTGTATAATAGGCTCCAGCTTTATCCACCTCATTAGAATATATTTTAAAATTTTAATTCTGATCTGAACATTCTCTAACTCTCAAAATCAGACAGAGGGTTGCTGGGGTTGAGGACAGAAGAGATGCTTAACCGTTGGGAAGGGATGATTCTACAGTCATAATATAAACCATTTGAGGATCTGACTGAGATTGCCTTAAGGTTCCTCTTGGCTTGACTGCACTTTGATGAGTATTTCCTGATTTTAGACCCCTGATCGTCAGTGCATTTACTTTAGAAAACTTGAAATTTTAAATATTTTCTCTGATGCTCTGAGATGCAAATCTCCTCCCAGCCTCTGGCCAGTTTTATAATCCAGGAATGTCTTTCTCAAGAATCTAGCAGCCATCCTTTAGAAATATAATCATTAAGAAAGATAGTATCTCAAAAAATTAAAAGGAAAACTATCATACGATTCAAAAATTCCACTCTGGGTATTTATATGAAAAAACAGAGACTCTAATTTGAAGATGTATGTGATCCAGTGTTCATAGCAGCATTTTACACACACACATACAGTAATATTACTCAGTCATAAAAATAATTAAATCTTCCCATTTGTGACAATGTGGATGAGCCTGAAGGTATTGTATTTAGTGAAGTAAGTCAGATGGAGAAAAACAAATACTATATATTTACTTATGCGTGAAATCTAAAAACAAATGAACAAATACAGCAAAATAGAAGCAGACTCACAGATACAGAAAACAAACTTGTAATTAGCAGAAATGAGGGAGTCGGGGAAGAAGCAAAATAGGTGCAGGGGATTAAGAGCAACAAACCACCAGTTATAAATAATTCATAGGGAAATGCATTTAGTATTTTATAATAGCTTTGTATGTTGTGTAAACTATAAAAAACTGGATCACTATTTTGTACACTTGAAATTAATGTACCATTGTACATTAAGTATACTTCAATAAATTTTAAAAAGGAAAATAAATTAAAATAAAGTGTTAAATTTCCCAGTCTCTTTGGAAGACTAGGTAGCCACCAGTTAGCAAATATGAATGACTGGATTTTACTGATGAAATTCCCAGAAAACATCTTTGAATGCTTTTCTAGTAGCTAACTCTAGGGTTAAAAACTCTCCTGTCTTCTGTTTCAGCGGAGTTATTTTAAACCTTATTGGCATTGTTCTGAATAAAATCTTACTTACCTGTTTAACTTGTTTGGTGTAAGTTTTCCTTGACATATTGCGAGGATTTTAGTGAGATTAGAAACAAAATGAAAAAAAAAAAAAAAAAAGAACGTAGGAAGCCAGTGGGGCATCTCCAGGGCAATGGCCTGACTGGCCTAATAAAAAATGGCATGATGGAAGGCACATTAGCATTCGAATTAATAAGGAAAAACCTTAGCATTGGGTAAAGGCTTAGATGGTTCAGAAATTTAAAAAAGAATAATAGTGCAAAGAAATCATGTTTATGATTTTATATTCACATTTGTCATGTTAAAATTGTGGAAAGATTTTAAAATCATCTAAATATAATGTAGAAAATAATAATTCTTTATTAGCCAGTTTCCCATGAAGTCCTTTAGTCTATTATCAGTAAAGAATTTTAAAAGTTATTTCCATAAGATTTATACATGTCACAAAGATATCAGAATGTGGTCTTGCTTATTAGCACAACACTACATCAATATTAACTGTCACTTTCTGCATGTATTTCCAATACTGGTGTATAGAAAATATTAAAACAAAATTTATGAAGTGAATTGATGAAAATTTAAAGGAAAGTTTGTGCCAGACTCAGGATGGCTAGACAAGATAGGATACAATTGCATTAGGGGTTAAATATGAGGATGACCTGGACAAGTTTGAAAAAAAAATTATTATCCTTAAAACAAATTTTGACATTATTACTGTGAAATGAAACACACGTCTGAAAGTGCACAATGCATGCATATACAGTTTAATAAATTGTTAAGAGCAAATAGCTGTTAGCCACCACTGAGGTATACTCCATGTTATTTTCAACGTTGCCCATTGTTGTAATTCAGTTACTAAGTTGTATCCAACTCATTGTGACCCCATTGACTGCAGCATACCAGGCTTCTCTGTCCTTCACTATCTCCCTGAGTTTGCTCAAACACATGTCCACTGAGTGATGACATCTCATCCTCTGTTACCCCCTTTTCCTCTTGCCCTCAATCTTTCCTAGTATCAAGCTTTTATATTTAATATATTCTAGCTCACTTTCAGGAACATGGATAATTCTTAAGTACCTGTTAAACTGTAAGCATATATCAAATGTACCAAAAGATAAAATGAAATGATGGATTGACATTATAAAAGATCTAAGTCAGTTACATGAATACATTTCTGTCAACTAATTTCACACATTTTTTACTGAAACAACTCTCTGAAGTAGATTCCTTTTAAGGGAATAAACTTCATTAGGTAGCATTTTTGTCAAAGATCACATATTTAATACCCTGTGATTTAACATTTTGAGTATATAAAAATTTCAAGTGATTATAAATAAACATTTACTTGAAATTACTCTCAATTTCAGATAGTGCAAGAAAAGTCTATTACCAATAAATAAGGGAAAATTTGTAAATATTATCAGGATACTTATGTTGAATGTACTGTCATTATGGATGGTGTACGGCATTCATATGATATTCCTGGATATAATCCTTATGGATCTCATTACATGTAAATGAAAGAGGAGAGAAAGCTAAAGAGCTAATGAGTTAAAATTCCTTAAACTAGCCAAAGTAAATTTTATTGTTAAATATTTGCACAAAAAATAATGTGCATAGTACAGCTTAAGGATATCAAAAGATACTGTGAATGCTTTATGGTACAGATGTTTATCTACAATTGTGAAAACAAACTTAAAAAATAGGTAATTCGTACTTGTCAAATGAAGGAATTTTTTTTTTCTGTTGTATCATTAAGATCAGTAAGTTGAACCGGATTTCTCTGCTTTCCTGACAGTGTCCTAATAATGTCTTGATGGTGTATTTAAAATCCTGAGATCCCCTTCCCCCAGAACCCCATAGTTATAACAGAATAAAAATATCTTCGATGCTTTTTAGAGGACTCTGCTTATGAAAATTCATTTTCCCCAGATTACATCTTGTTTTTCTATTCTCATCTATACCTTTAAATGAGGCACACATTTCAAATAATTAATGAAGTATCTATTTTGCAACTCCCACAGAAACAATAGGAATGATATTTACACACCTATTTCTCATGAACCAGATGGAAATTATAACACAAATACCAAGAGATGGTAAATGTAATGAGGATGCACCTTCTATGGAGAAACTCCCTAATAAACTATAGTGTGGAGACCCGCCTTCTTAGGGGAATTGTGAAATGGAAAGTGCCCTTAGCAACCTGACGTAGGCATTCTGTGCAAGGGTTCCCTTTGACCCCTGGGGCTTCTGTGGAAGCACTGGCTGGGGAAGACCAGAAGGAATCAGCAACATACATCCAAAATGGAAAAACAATTGAAATTCTAGCAGGAGTTCTCAAAGAAAAATGCTTACTTGTTTCCTATGTCTTCTTTGACCACATTTAAGGCCTCTAAATCATTGCTAATAGCTCATAATAATTCCCAAATCCAATAGTCATACTGAATGCTCTCTGACTTTAGTTTGATGTATTTGGTAAAGTCAGCTTGAGAATTTCTACAAATATTAATGAGATAACTGGTACCTCTGCAAGCATATGAAGTGATTGTTTATATATTATATAAAGGATCACCTGTACACTGTGCATAGTTTAAGGAAACATTATGTAAGAGGCACAGTGTTATTATGTTCCATATATTTTATTTCAGCCCCTATGAAAAGTGTCTCTCCCGGGAAAACCTGTTACTGTGTGATGTATAACTATGAAGGCGAAGGAGCACTGAGATACATTTATTCCTACACCACTCAAGTGGAACCATCATAAGAAAGCTAAAGGTCCTAACTTCACATGCACCATAAATGATAAATGTACTATAATGCTTCCTTCTTGTGTTTTCATCATTCCATGGCTTTGAGATATATATATATATATATATATACATACATATACACACACATACACATACATTACTGGCTTATAGGACCTATATCTTAAGATCACTGATGTCTAGTATAGTACTTTCATATTTTATGACTTATTGAACTATGATTTTAAATTTGTTCAGCACATTAACATTTCAAGTAAAGAGGCCAGAATTATTTTTCATTACCTCTCACTGAGTTGTGCATCATTTCAGAACAGCTTCATGTACACAGGCATGAAGAGTTCTGACTTTAAATCTGCACTCATCAGACCTGAAAACAAAGCAATTAAAATTAAATTATTCCCCCAGTGCCTTAAAACTAAGGAGATGATTAAAAATAGCTGTTTGTGAGGCAAGTGAATATAGGGAAATCTGTTTACTGCACTAAGAGAATCTCAAAGGAATTATTGCATGTGGTGTGCCTGAGGTAAAGTGTTTGAGAGACTCATTTTTATTCTCTTTAGGTTAGATTAGTAAACAAAAGTTGTCATAAAAAGAGTCTAAACAAATATAGACACTAAGGTGTATTTACAGTTAGCAGAGATATCAAAAAACTTAGTTGACTTTTTGCCATTCATCTTGAATGTTTCTGTGGCTTACTGAATATACAGCCCATAACAACAGTGACTGCTAATGACAATAGTGGACAACCCACAATTACTTTACTATTTGACCTACTCTTACGCAGTTGATTAACTTCATGTGTATGGATGTTCCAGTAGAACTCCTCTTGAGTCAGTATCCAAAACATGATATCTATATCCTTAGGCATACCATTCCTTGGAAAGAAGCTAGGAGAATATCTAATTTTACATTTTTAATATAGAAAATATATAGCATAGCTATGCAATCTTTATCCAGTATGTGTATATTAGAATTAAATTATTTGCTCTCAACTGAATTAACTATTATAATTTCTCCAGAGGTCTTAATAAGGCTCTGGAAAGTAAAATGCAAATCAAATATAACAAAAACCTGCAAAACACAAACACATGTACAATAAAGAAAACAATAGAACTGAATCTTCTGCTACAAGGGTCCTGATCTAAAATCATGCAAGTCATATTCAGAAGTTAAAATTATGATCAGTGAATCATATCTGATAAGATACATGAAGCAAAGTTACATCTCCTCATGTTTTCTGAGACCATTTTTACTACCAGAGACAACATGGTTTTATTTTATTCAAAGCTTCATTTATGTTCACATTTTACTATATAAAATCCTGCATCTTTCTTTTAAAACATTTAAGTAGAACTTGCTTAGATAAGAATCTATTACAGAAAAGCAATACCTACTAAATATGTTAATAAGAAAGGAAGGATTTTAAAGCCTAAGTTTTTATTTCTCTTATTTTGAATTAGAGAAGTGAGATCAAAGAATAGGCTCAGGGTGTGTAACCAGATAGGCTCCTCTCACTATTGAAGGAAATTATATAAATTTATAAATGTTTATGATTTCATACTATTACTTCTTCTATAAGATCTGAATAGATCTTACACAATGACTGAATTCTGTCTGTTGTGTGGCTTAGTAGCCCCATTCAAAATACATACTCTTTACTCTTCTAGAGAAATTCTAAAATAATTTTATGGACAGTATTTCCCTGTCAGTTTCCTTCCTTCTAGCTTAGTCTTTCTTCTTGCAACTCCATCCTCCCCAGCCTTGCACTACATTAAAAAATGAAGCTATTATTTGAATCTAAGACACATGAAATGGATATCTTTTCATGGCTTAGAAGGAAAGGGTATTCTTTCTTCTGAATTTTTAGCTATGATAACAGGTTCTACTATTGCTGTTTAATCAGTTGCATAGCAGCTAACAGTGAAATGGGAATATTAATGAGATAGTAACAAGTATCACAGCATATTTACACTGCATTCCCTAGACATTTAATTTAGCTACTAGAAACTTATTTCATTGACAATGGGTGCTCCCTACTGGCAGGTCATAAATAGAATGTAACTCTAGTATTCACTAGTAATTAATATCTTTATATTATTTATAATATTTAATATTGTATTTAAACCCTCCCTGTTTTAGGACTGGATGTTCCAAAGATAGTTGTCCAAAAATTGGGTTAAAATCCATTGGCCAAGTGGAGATCAGAGTGGCAGAAATGAGATTAGTTTAAGACATTAGACACAAAAACAGAATTATTCTGTTTAATAATTATTTTAATTATTAAAAGCCTTTAGAAAAGCAAATTTTAGATAAAGTTCAGTGAGGAGTTTGTGACCATCTTTGCATATTTTCCACAGCTAATTTGTATAGTTCTCACATTATATCTACTCTGATCACGTTATTTAGTTTTTTTTATCATTTTCTTATCCTCTGCTTCTTTTTAATAATAGATACCACCTTTGAAACTTCTAGGTTAGATTGTGTAATAAATTATTATATGTATACTTCTCAGCTTGAATGGAAGCTCTGAAAGAACATAGATTTGTTCTGTCACAGATTTAAGCCAAGGGCCTATAAGAAGGCCTTGCATTCATTATGAGGTACTCAACAAGAACTTATAGGTTGCATCCAAATTTTTTGGAGTTAGTTTTTCTAGATAAGAGTGCTTGTATAAGGTATACTGGATATCTGTCACTGTGCTGCATCTGTTTGTGCTAAGTTGCTTCAGTTATGGCCCACTCTCTGTGACCCTATGAATTGTAGCTTGCCAGGCTCCTCTGCCCATGGAATTCTCCAGGGAACAATACTGGGGAGTGGGTTTCCATGACCTTCTCCAGGAAAATTTTCCCAACCCAGGGATCAAACCCACCCTGTGCCTCTTAGGTCTCCTTGCACTGGCAGGTAAGTTTCTCACCAGCAGCACCTGGGAATGCTGTCACTATGCTATACTTCCAAATGACAATTTATGCTGTATAATGCATCTTTTAACTTTTGACACTTTCATTATGATATATCTTGGTGTAGGTCTGCTTGGGAGTATCTTGTTTGGGACCCTCTGTTCTTCCTGTACCTGGATATCTGTTTTCTTCTTCAGGTTTGGGAACTTCACAGTCATAATTTCATTGTACACATTTTGGACTGTTGCTTCTCTCTCTCTCTGGGACTCCTATGAGATGAATACTGATATACTTTCTGTTGTCTCAAAGGTCCCTGAAACTATTCTCATGTTTTTAGTCCCCTTTTCTTTTTGTTGTTCTGATTAAGTGACTTCCAGTATATTAATAGCTAGTCTTTTATAACTTTAAATGAAGTATAATCTACAAAAATATTGAATTACTATGTTGTACACCTGAAACTCATACATATTATTAGTCAACATCACCTTAGTACAAAATCAATTTATGTAAAGTTTTAAAATATTGGAAGTTATTGATACAGTTATACAGTGATAAAATGATAGTTATTATTATCACTTTAGAAATTAAAAAAATATATATAGAGAGAGTTGTATGCTGCTAAATGTTTAACAAGTATGTTGCAGCAGGGGGAGGCTCTATTTGTAGAGTTTGCCAATTTCTACAGTACGAAGCATTTCCACCACAGTTGATTTTGGGCTACAGATGTGATATCAACTGGCTCACAAAATTCCATATATTTTACAGCTAACTCACACAATCTGATACCAATCAAGGGCAGTACTCTGCTATAAAAAGTACACTTGGATGACCTAGGATGGAGACTTCCCTATTAATCTAGTGGTTAAGTCTTCACCTTCTAATGCGGAGGGTACAGATTCGATCCAAGGTCAGGGAGCTAAGATTCCACATACCTTGTGGCCAAAAAACCAAAACAGAAAACAGAAACAATATTGTAACAAATTCAATAAAGATTCTTAAAATTGTCCATATCAAAAAGTCTCAAGATAAAGATTTAGATTTGTCTGGCTAAAAGTGGTGGGTCAAGGCTACAAAGTCAGACAAGCTATCCATGCTTGATGAGTTCAGATTCTGGTAAAGGGTTTAAGCACCATTCTCAAATTGTAACAATTAACAAAATACATATTTAATTATTTATTGTGGATATGTCCTTCTAACATACTCACTTTTCCTTTGTAACCAATTGTCATCCCTGATTACTATAGTTACTAAAGTAGTTTTTTTTTCAGTTTATTATTTATTAGATTTCATTTATCTATAAATTAAAATAATTCTTAAGGCATTCTTAAAATAATGCCTTAGCAAAGGCATTCAGTTACACATTTTCCTTTCTTTTGAAAAGTGTTGCTCCACTTAGCACTAGTATTTCAGGGTTGGGAGAACTATATCTTGAAGGATATATTAGATTCATCTATTTCAAATCCCTTAGTACATATTGTAGCAGAGTAAAGTAGGCATTAAAAAATTTAAATCAAAATATAAATAGCAGATAGTTGTATTGAATCTCAGGGGTGAGAAGATGGAGGACATTCAAATCATATTACCAGATGTTCAGCCTCTACTGTGAATTCAAAAACAACAAAAAAAAAATTGCTAATTGGAAAAATTGAGGTCAGCCTACATTGTGAAAATACAAGTCAGAACTTTTATCATATAAGCAAATGCAGCTCTGAAATTTTAAAATGTATTAAACTTAAAACATTATAAAAGAAAAATTAGAAATAACTTGATTTTTCTCAACTTACAGAACTTCACCTGTATGAAATTGACTTTTTATTCTGTATGATTTTACATGGCGGATTGCCATTGTTTAGTATTTCAACAGTAGCCACTATAACCAATTCAGGTGTCACAAATCCAATCATGCTATTTTAGTATGCTGTGGTCCCTACAATCCAATGCATTAATGGTTAGATGCAGAGAGAGCTCAATATTAAATCCTTCTCTTTGAATCAGTTTCAGATGGTTCTGTTTCCAAAACTGTTGAAGCAAAGGCATTAATTATGCATTTCCATTATGACAAAGCCGATATCAGCATTCACTGAGGCATAATTTCTTTAGGAAGCAATGCAACCTGTTCTCTGATCAGGTTTTATTTCCCACAGGGAGGCATCAGTCTTAAATTACATAGCAAGCAGGCAAAAGAAAGGAGGCCAACAATAAACACTTACTCTGGGGAAAGGGAATGAGAGTCTAACTTAGGATATCCTATTAAATAAATAAAATTCTACTTATGTCAGTTATTTCTTTTGCATACCCCTACAGAAAGAATATATTCAGGATATTTATGTATTTTATTTTATTTTATTCCCATTGATTATTTTGCTTTAGACAATACATTTTTACTTGTCACTTTAGGCTCATAAAGATTTCTTTTATTTCCCCTAAAAAAAAAAAAAAAGTGGAATAAGGTATTACCTGAAAAAGTGTATATTTTTATCTCATCAAATAAACAGTTGTTTAATGAAAGTAAGTGAAATAACAGGCAGAGCTTGGTCATATGCCCAATTTTACTGTGTTCATTTCATTAATTAATAATTTAATGTCATAAAAAGTACCTCTGTTTATTCATCAGACTAATGAAGAGAAATGTATATGATAAACTCCTAGAAATAACAGAGGAGAAAATCTGGGTGACTTTGGATATGGATAATGACATTCTAGATACAACAGCAAAGGCATGATTCATGAAAGAAATAATTAATTAGTTGAATTTTATGAAAATTAAAAGCTTCAGCTCTACAAAAGGCACTGCTCAGAAAATGAAAAAACAGGCCACAGATTGGGAGAAAATGTTCCCAAAAGACATAAATAGCTCTTACCTAAAACATGCAAAGAACACACAACAAATATATACACAAAAACTCTCAAAAATGGACAAAAGACTTGAATAGACACCTCACCAAAGGAGCTATGTAGACAGCAAAGAAGCACGTGAAAGGATGTTCAACATAGACATCATGAGGGAAATACAAATTCAAACAAGAATGAGATACCACCACACACCTATTAGAATGGCCAAAATGACAAGAACTATATGTTGGTAAGGATATGAAGCAACAGAAACTGCCCTATTTCTCAGCAATCGTGCTTCTTGGAATTTACCCAAATGAGTGGAAAAGTTAGGTACCAAAAAGGCTTGCACACAGATATTTATAGAAGTCTTATTCATAATTGCCAAAATTTGGATGCAGCAAAGATGTTCTTCAGTAGAGAAAAGGCTACATATTAATAACTGTCAGAAATTCAGATAATGGAATATTAAATTCAGTTCAATCACTCAGTTAGGTTCGGTTCAGTCACTCAGTCGTGTCCGACTTTTTGCAACCCCATGGACTGAAGCATTCCAGGCATCCCTGTCCATCACCAACTAGAGTTTACTCAAACTCATGCCCATTGAGTCCATGATGCATTCCAATCATCTCATCCTCTCTTTTCCTCTTCTCCCACCTTCAATCTTTTCCAGCATCAGAGTCTTTTCAAATGAGTCAGTTCTTCGCCTCACGTGGCCAAAGTATTGAAGTTTCAGCTTCAGCATCAATCCTTCCAATGAATATTCAGGACTGATTTCCTTTAGGATGGACTGGTTGTATTTCCTTGCTGTCCAAGGGACTCAATAATTCTCCAACACCACAGTTCAAAAGCATCAATTCTTTGACACTCAGCTTTCTTCATAGTCCAACTCTCACATCCATATATGATTACTGGAAACACCATAGGTTCGACTAGACGGACCTTTGTTGGAAAAGTAATGTCTCTACTTTTTAATATTCTGTCTAGGTTGGTTCATAACTTTCTTCCAAGGAGCAAGTGTCTTTTAATTTCATGGCTGCAGTCACCATTTGTAGTGATTTTGGAGCCCCCCCAAATAAAACCTGTCACTGTTCCCTCATCTATTTTCTATGAAGTGATGGAACAAGATGCCATGATATTAGTTTTCTGAATGTTGAGTTTTAAGCCAGCTTTTCCACTCTCTCTTTTCACTTTCATCAAGAGGCTCTTTAATTCTTCTTTGCTTTCTTCCATAAGTGTGGTGTCATCTGCATATCTGAGGTTATTTATATTTCTCCCGGCAATTTTGATTCCAGCTTTTGTTTCATCCATTCCAGCATTTCTCATGATGTACTCTGCATGTAAGTTAAATAAACAGGGTGACATATACAACCTTGATGTACTCTTTCCCTATTTGGAACCAGTCTGTTGTTCCATGTCCAGTTCTAACTGTTGCTTCTTGACTTGCATATAAATTTCTCAGGAAGCAGGTCAGGTGGTCTGGTATTACCATCTCTTTAAGAATTTTCCACAGATTGTTGTGATCCACACAGTGAAAGACTTTGGCATAGTCAATAAAAGAGAAGTAGATATTATTCTGGAACTTTCTTGCTTTTTTGATGATTCACTGAATGTTGGCAATTTGGTCTCTGATGTCTCTGCCTTTTTTAAAACCAGTTTGTACTTCTGGAAGTGCACGATTCACATACTGTTAAAGCCTGGCTTGGAGAATTTGATCGTTACTTTGGTAGCATGTGAGATAAGTGCAATTTTGCAGTAGTTTGAGCATTCATTGTCATTGTCTTTCTTTGAGATTGAAATAAAAACTGACCTTTTCCAGTCCTGCTCATTATTAGAGAAATGCAAATCAAAACTACAATGAGGTATCATCTCACACTCGTCAGAATGTACATCATCAAAAAATCTATAAAAACTATATGCTGGAGAGAATGTGGAGGATTATTCAGTGCTAAAAATGAACAAAACTATTAAATTTAAAAAGAAATGAGTTATCAAGCCATGAAAAGATATGGAGGACCTTCAAAATATATTACTAAATGAAATAAGCCATCAGAAATGTCTATGTACTATATGATGCTAATTCTATAGCATTCTAGAAAAGGCAGAACTGTAGATAGTAAAATAATTAGTGATTTTCAGGTGTTAGGAAGAAAAGAAGCATGAAGAGGCAGGATGTAGAAGATTTTTAGGATAGTGATTCTATTCTATAAGTGTGATAGCATGCCATTTTGTGAACCAAGAACTTCCAGATGTACAAGCCAGATGTAGAAAAGGCAGAGGAAGCAGAGATCAAATTGACAACATCTGTTGGATCATAGAAAAAGCAAGAGAATTCCAGAAGAACATCTGCTTCATTGACTATGCTAAAGCTTTTTACTGTGTGTATCACAACAAACTGTGGAAATTATTCAAGAGATGGGAATATCAGACCATCTCAATTGCCTCCTGACAAACCTGTATGCAGGTCAAGAAGCAACAGTTAGAATTGGACTTGGAACAATAGACTGATTTAAAATTGGGAAAGGAGTACATCAAGGTTGTATATTGTCATCCTGCTTATTCAGCTTATATGCAGATTACATCATGCAAAATGCCAGACTGGATGAAGCTGAAGCTGGAATCAAGACTGCAGGGAGAAATATCAATAACCTCAGATATACAGATGACACCACCTTAATGGCACAAAGCAATGAAGTATTAAAGGGCCTCCTTATGAAGGTGAAAGAGGAGAGTAAAAAAAGTTGGCTTGAAACTCAACATTCAGAAAACTAGGATCATGGTATCCAGTACCATCACTTCATGGCAAATAGATGGGGAAACAATGAAAACAGTAATAGACTCTTTTCTTGGACTCCAAAGTCACTGCTGATGGTGACTTCTATCATGAAATTAAAAGACACTTGCTCCTTGGAAGAAAAGCTGTGACAAACCTAGACAGTATATTAAAAAGCAGAGATATCACTTTGCCAAAATGATCCATATAGTGAAAGCTATGGTTTTTCCAGTAGTCATATACTGATATGAGTCTTGGACTATAAAGAAGGTTTGAGCATGGAATTGATGCTTTTGAACTGTGTTGTTGGAGAAGATTCTTGAAAGTGCCTTGGACTGCAAGGAGATCAAGCCAGTCATTTGTAAAAGAAATTCGCCCTGAATATTCATGGAAGGACCGATGCTGAAGCTGAAGCTTCAGTACTTTGGTCACCTGATGGGAAGAGCTGACTCATTAGAAAAGACCCTGATGATGGGAAAGGTTGAAGGCAAGAGGAGAAGGGGACGACAAAGGATGAAATGGTGGGATGGCGTCACTGATTCAATGGACATGAGTTTAAGCCACCTCTGGGAGACAGTGAAGAACAGTGAAGCCTGGCATTCTGTAGTCCATGGGGTTGCCAAGGGTGGGACACAACTGAGTGACTGGACAACAACAGCATGTGATTATACATTTGTCTAAAAGCTATAGAATGTATAACAGTAAGAGTGAACCCTAGTATAACCTATGGATTTGGGGTGTTTATGATGTGCTGATGTAGGCTTATCAATACCACAAACTCACCACTCTGGTGGGAGATGTTGATAGTCATAAAGGCTCTGTGTGTGTGTGCACGTGTGTGCATTTAGGCATATATGTGCACACCCAAGTGCACACATGCATGCTTACACACAAACAGGGCATATAGAGTTTGGTTTATGTTATTCCCAGTTTTGTTGTGAACCTAAAACTACTGAAAAAATCTAATTAATAAAAGAAAAAGTGTAGGGTACAATTTGCTCTAATAAGCCACCACAACACTGCCATAACTACTGAAAAAAAAAGCTAATTAGAAACCTTATCTGAAGCATCAACAAGATGAAAGCAGCAAAAGCATCTTAACACAATGAATATTTCACAGATACAACTAAATTAATATGGATACTTTACCTATATAAAAACATTAAGTCCACCACCCTAGTCCATTTACTCTGATATTCAGGTAACCAGTTGAAGATGTAGATTCCTCACCTCCAAGCCCAAAGTAGATGCTAACGTACTACTAACTTCCCTAAAAACAAAAAAAGAAAGTCTTACATTTATCTGATATGAAATTCAGCATGTTTTCCTTTTGCAAGACATCTCCATGTGTCACATTTATAAACATGGCACTTTCAGCAGAAAAGCTTTCCTTGCTTGCTAGTGACTTTAGGTCAGGGAAGTTAAATAAATAATTCACTGCAAGCCTCATCCATTCAGGCCAATAACCAACAAATAGAGAAGATATAAAATTATAAAATATGAACAAAAAGATTCAAGAGGCAGGACATTTTAAGAGAGCATTTGAAGGCTGATTTGCATGCTATACCATGAATCTCACTATAAACTTACTTCAACTCACCTCTGTCTAAAACGACAGACCACCAGAAACAGTAAATCTCTAGTGCCAGCATGAAATTATTTTAAAAATGAGGAAAAGGAGCACTCCCTATCTGTCCATGGCAACATTGCACCACCTGGTTGGTAGATTATACTGCAGAGCAAACCAAAGAAACATCCAAAATGTCAGTGACTTCAAACCAAAAGAGATTACTTTGAACCACATTTTGTGTCCACATGCAAAGCTATCAACAGGAAAGACTGATAATCCTAGTTATTTAAGTATCCATATCAGAGGATATATAGTGACTCATCGTTCCACATCTAATATTTCATTGCCTGAAGCAAATCATGTGGGTATGCATAATATCCATGGGGTAGGTAACTGCAAATCTGCCAAGCACCCCAGAAGGTAACAGAGTGAAATTATTCGATGAATGGTCCTAATGACTGCCAGGGAGACCCTCAGTCTGAGAAGACTTTTGGAAACCGGAGCTTCCTAAACTCAGTTTTCCTGTTCTTCACATACTCACATTCAGGTCACCTCAATGACATTCTGGGTTTTCTCTGCCCTGGGTTTATACTCTCTCTTACCTTTTCTCTAAAGCTCTCCCCCAGATTCCTCTCTGACACACTGATTACATAACGTATACACTCTTCTACAACCTCTGCATATCGGCATTGTCATAAAAGTTTCCTTCTTCCTTTTTCACCTTCCTTCTTGTCCTTACCTGAAACCTTGCTCTACTGTACAGACACTTTTCCCTGAAGGCCACAGAATAGGTAGCTAAGGGAGAGTTAGCTTGCAGTGGATTAGAAGTGGACATAAAGGGTTCACCATTTCCCATGGGGAAAAGGTATAGTCAAAATTCCCTGCCTTTGATACTCACTTTGAGCAACACAATGTGACAGATATGATTTCTTGGAAATTTCAAGGCCAGGTGTTAAAGCAAACTGACAGTTTTTATTTTTTTTTCTCTCCAGGGAAGGCAAACTTCATACTACAGAGAAGCAAAGATTACACTCATAAATGATCAGGCATCATGTGAAATGGAAAGGCCATGAAGAGATTCCAAAGACCTAGTTATGTGAGTGGACCAGTCTCTTCTGCCTTTGGAAGCCAACTGATTGACCTCAGTCAATGACATCTAGAGCAGAAAAACCCAGTAGAACTTCCTTGACTTCACAAAGAACTGGTAAGAAGTAATAAATCATTGCTGTTTTAAGTCAATACAATTTGGAGGATTTTTTTTTTTCTTCCTTTAAGTAGTTTACCAGAGAAATAGTTACTCTGCCTGAACATTTGAAACAACAGATTGTTATAAAAGTTAGGTGATCTGAGGCCACACCAGGCAAATGAACATACCTAGGAGTGGACCCCAGCCTCACTGGTGATTCTAAAACACCATCTATGTTGAGAATTATGGAGTTAGCTTTGCTTAGTCTGTAGTTCTACTTCTAGCTCATTTCTCCATAATGGTGAAAAAGACTTAATAGTTTGGCCTTATCCATGTAGCTTGATTGCTTTCTGTCCTTTAGTCTGAAAGCCTTATTCTTCAAAAACACTTACTTTCAAAGTGTTCTAAAATGATGTTTCTATGTGAAAAAGAATGCAGTTAATGGGCCATTGATTCCATGAATTGATTTTGTGTTTATTTGCCTGCTTGCATTTTTTTTCAACAATGCCTTTTGTGTGTCTGCATATATCTCAATAAGAAGGGCCTCGAGATAGAAATACTTAACTTTGTTCTGACATATGAGTCACCAGTCATATATGTAAATCTTCATGGGTCATCTTTTCCCAGCCTTTTCAAGTCCTTAGGACCTTACATTGCTAATGTTAGAAGCTGTCATTAAACCAGTCAGTGTCCCAAGTAGCAGTTAACTTTCTCTATATGCCTGAGAGAGATCAAAATCTTACTCAGATTTTGATTAAAGATACAAATATGAACATTGATTCAATTAGGGGATGCATAAACTAGCTTGTACATTTAGCAGAGCTATAGTAAATATATGCTATAATTGTTTGCTAATATTTTGAATTTTTAATAAAATATATATCTTTGATATTTTAATCCATTTTTATTGAGAACTAATGTTATTGTGTTTCTTAAAATATGAAGAATGAAAGCAAATCTTGCCAGGTCCAGTTTAGGATTAATTACTGAAGTGCTTACATTCAATACATTGGAAATGGACAAAGAATTNAAATATATATCTTTGATATTTTAATCCATTTTTATTGAGAACTAATGTTATTGTGTTTCTTAAAATATGAAGAATGAAAGCAAATCTTGCCAGATCCAGTTTAGGATTAATTACTGAAGTGCTTACATTCAATACATTGGAAATGGACAAAGAATTGTTTGAATCCATGTTCCACTGATCATTGCTTATGTGTACTTAATGAATCTACTTAGATTCTCTAAACTCCTCTATAGCTACATATTGTCTACATCTCAGAGTTGTTTTGAAGCTTAAAATAATAATGTTTCAATGACAGTTCTCAGAAGAAAGTAGATACCAAGTAAATATTATCAGTTTTCAGTATCATAATGATGAACTTGTTCAAATCAGCTAAGGACTACCTCCTACATTCCTCTTATCCTCCACTGTGTAAGGAAGTAAAAGAAGCAGGAAATATTTGAGAAGAGATTCAAGGATGGCAATCTAAATTGACAGTCCACCAATTAAAAAGAACAACATATGTAAAGATTTAAAAAAGTGAGTATTTATTGAATGCCTGCTATATATCCTGTCAACTAAAAAACTAATGATATCCCTTAGAAAGAGATACTATTGTCAGATCTTACCAATTATAGAGAGGATTGCCTCAGGATATTTTGGGGGCAACCCAAAACTCCTGCTGAATGCTTTGGACTAGTGGAGTCATTTTCATTGTGATCATCTCATTTACACTCACTTAGTATTTGAGAACCTAATTTAGCTTCTAACTCTTTAGGCACAGAATCATGTACAGAATCCAAGACTCCCAGGTCCCAGTGAGATTCACTTTCCATTACATCTTGCAGCTGTAAGAATAAAAGAGAACAGTAAATGCTACTTGAATTTCATGATTTCAAATATCCAGTAAAGATGAATTCACTTGCTGCACCTGCTTGTTGTTTCATCATTCCATTTCCTATTTCCCTTGTGAATTGGCCCACAGACCCAACACCTATTTAAAATGATTGGATCTTTAAAAAATGTAGATTGATATTTCATACCCCATAGGTTCTTCAGCAAAGGTAATATCTGTGGTATATGCACACTGCAAATTAAATCATTTTTTTTTAAGTTAGCATAGGGTCTGTCTAATAAAAACCCTTATGAAATCCCACTGTGTCTGCTCAGTAGCATCTTTTTACTATGAGGCATTTAAGCTTTTAAAAAGCAACAGAACAAATGTGATTGATTATCAGTTCAGTTGCCAGATTCTACACTGAAATTAAAGAAAGTAAAAGCTCTTTTATGAGAGTGATATAACCACCTGCAATATTAAACCAATAAAAATCTGTGTTCAGCTGTTTGAGAACTGTCTTGACCCAGATGTGTAAAGGGGCTTTCTAGAATGTAGAAGGCATATATAGTAACTGATCAATCTTTCCTAACAGTGGCGAGGCAGTAAAAAGCATTCCAAATTGACTAAAAGGTCAAAACACTCTGAAAGAATCCCATCATTGAAGCAAATATGAAGTAAGCTACGCTTATGATAAGCAGAACAAATGAAAAAAACGCAGCCTATTAGTATGTACTTGGGAGACATTTTAAGAATTATTAACTCATTAAAAACAAGTTCCCAGTGCTTGACAATAATAAAACTAGATTTGACTGAGTGTTCATTTGTTTTTCTGCTTATCTAAATATTAGCCAGTGCCCTGATGAGTTTGAATGAGCTGATATACTTTTCTGCAAATAGCTGTGCTATATATAAATAACCCGCTTTTCAAGTCTCCATAGAATCCATTTTAAATGGCTACATATAATAATTGTGTCCCCTCTTTTGTTTAAGAAACATAAACACATACAGGGTTATCATTACCATCTTGCTAAATTCCATATATATGTGTTAGTATACTGTATTGGGAGAATGGCATTGAAACATGNTTTTTTTTTTCTTCCTTTAAGTAGTTTACCAGAGAAATAGTTACTCTGCCTGAACATTTGAAACAACAGATTGTTATAAAAGTTAGGTGATCTGAGGCCACACCAGGCAAATGAACATACCTAGGAGTGGACCCCAGCCTCACTGGTGATTCTAAAACACCATCTATGTTGAGAATTATGGAGTTAGCTTTGCTTAGTCTGTAGTTCTACTTCTAGCTCATTTCTCCATAATGGTGAAAAAGACTTAATAGTTTGGCCTTATCCATGTAGCTTGATTGCTTTCTGTCCTTTAGTCTGAAAGCCTTATTCTTCAAAAACACTTACTTTCAAAGTGTTCTAAAATGATGTTTCTATGTGAAAAAGAATGCAGTTAATGGGCCATTGATTCCATGAATTGATTTTGTGTTTATTTGCCTGCTTGCATTTTTTTTCAACAATGCCTTTTGTGTGTCTGCATATATCTCAATAAGAAGGGCCTCGAGATAGAAATACTTAACTTTGTTCTGACATATGAGTCACCAGTCATATATGTAAATCTTCATGGGTCATCTTTTCCCAGCCTTTTCAAGTCCTTAGGACCTTACATTGCTAATGTTAGAAGCTGTCATTAAACCAGTCAGTGTCCCAAGTAGCAGTTAACTTTCTCTATATGCCTGAGAGAGATCAAAATCTTACTCAGATTTTGATTAAAGATACAAATATGAACATTGATTCAATTAGGGGATGCATAAACTAGCTTGTACATTTAGCAGAGCTATAGTAAATATATGCTATAATTGTTTGCTAATATTTTGAATTTTTAATAAAATATATATCTTTGATATTTTAATCCATTTTTATTGAGAACTAATGTTATTGTGTTTCTTAAAATATGAAGAATGAAAGCAAATCTTGCCAGATCCAGTTTAGGATTAATTACTGAAGTGCTTACATTCAATACATTGGAAATGGACAAAGAATTGTTTGAATCCATGTTCCACTGATCATTGCTTATGTGTACTTAATGAATCTACTTAGATTCTCTAAACTCCTCTATAGTTATATATTGTCTACATCTCAGAGTTGTTTTGAAGCTTAAAATAATAATGTTTCAATGACAGTTCTCAGAAGAAAGTAGATACCAAGTAAATATTATCAGTTTTCAGTATCATAATGATGAACTTGTTCAAATCAGCTAAGGACTACCTCCTACATTCCTCTTATCCTCCACTGTGTAAGGAAGTAAAAGAAGCAGGAAATATTTGAGAAGAGATTCAAGGATGGCAATCTAAATTGACAGTCCACCAATTAAAAAGAACAACATATGTAAAGATAAAAAAAGTGAGTATTTATTGAATGCCTGCTATATATCCTGTCAACTAAAAAACTAATGATATCCCTTAGAAAGAGATACTATTGTCAGATCTTACCAATTACAGAGAGGATTGCCTCAGGATATTTTGGGGGCAACCCAAAACTCCTGCTGAATGCTTTGGACTAGTGGAGTCATTTTCATTGTGATCATCTCATTTACACTCACTTAGTATTTGAGAACCTAATTTAGCTTCTAACTCTTTAGGCACAGAATCATGTACAGAATCCAAGACTCCCAGGTCCCAGTGAGATTCACTTTCCATTACATCTTGCAGCTGTAAGAATAAAAGAGAACAGTAAATGCTACTTGAATTTCATGATTTCAAATATCCAGTAAAGATGAATTCACTTGCTGCACCTGCTTGTTGTTTCATCATTCCATTTCCTATTTCCCTTGTGAATTGGCCCACAGACCCAACACCTATTTAAAATGATTGGATCTTTAAAAAATGTAGATTGATATTTCATACTCCATAGGTTCTTCAGCAAAGGTAATATCTGTGGTATATGCACACTGCAAATTAAATCATTTTTTTTAAGCTAGCATAGGGTCTGTCTAATAAAAATCCTTATGAAATCCCACTCTGTCTGCTCAGTAGCATCTTTTTACTATGAGGCATTTAAGCTTTTAAAAAGCAACAGAACAAATGTGATTGATTATCAGTTCAGTTGCCAGATTCTACACTGAAATTAAAGAAAGTAAAAGCTCTTTTATGAGAGTGATATAACCACCTGCAATATTAAACCAATAAAAATCTGTGTTCAGCTGTTTGAGAACTGTCTTGACCCAGATGTGTAAAGGGGCTTTCTAGAATGTAGAAGGCATATATAGTAACTGATCAATCTTTCCTAACAGTGGCGAGGCAGTAAAAAGCATTCCAAATTGACTAAAAGGTCAAAACACTCTGAAAGAATCCCATCATTGAAGCAAATATGAAGTAAGCTACGCTTATGATAAGCAGAACAAATGAAAAAAACGCAGCCTATTAGTATGTACTTGGGAGACATTTTAAGAATTATTAACTCATTAAAAACAAGTTCCCAGTGCTTGACAATAATAAAACTAGATTTGACTGAGTGTTAATTTGTTTTTCTGCTTATCTAAATATTAGCCAGTGCCCTGATGAGTTTGAATGAGCTGATACACTTTTCTGCAAATAGCTGTGCTATATATAAATAACCCGCTTTTCAAGTCTCCATGGAATCCATTTTAAATGGCTACATATAATACTTGTGTCCCCTCTTTTGTTTAAGAAACATAAACACATACAGGGTTATCATTACCATCTTGCTAAATTCCATATATATGTGTTAGTATACTGTATTGGGAGAATGGCATTGAAACATGTATAATATCATATATGAAATGAATCACCAGTCCAGGTTCAATGCATGATACTAGATGCTTGGGGCTGGTGCACTGGGACAACCCAGAGGGATGGCACGGGGAGGGAGGAAGGAGGGACTTCAGGATGGGAACACGTGTATACCTGTGGCAGATTTATATTGATGTATGGCAAAACCAATATGATACTGTAAAGAAATTAACCTCCAATTAAAATAAATAAATTTATATTAAAAAATAAACATAAACACAATCAAATAAATGCAGGATTCTCTAATAAAAGTTACCTTGGGATTCAGTTTACAGAGAAGCAAGACTGACCTTAGATGGGCCTGTTCAAGAGAACTGTTCTGTTTGGCAGGAGGGGTTTCAGCAGCAAGCAAATACAAGATAGTCTAGAAGAGCAAGCTCTTAACATCAGCCTTCTATCTATAGGTTACCATTTTTTTCTTGAATAATGAAAATATTAAAAACAGTATATAGCTGTAGGTTACTTAAATCTATATGAGCGAGTGACAGTTAAAGGATATGACTTCATTAAAAGTAGGGACCATGTTTTAAAAAGACAACTTTGTCCTAGACAGAATGATTAGATAGAGGGCAAGATGGACTAACTGAAGTGTGGGAATAAGTAAAAACCAAGTTATTAAACCACAGATATATCTCAGACAGTTGGTTACAAGGACGAAATGTACTTCCTGCTGTATGGGACTTTTGGAGCAACTTTAAATCTGTGATAAGAACAGATGACAAATAAATAATTTGATTCATTTGGCCCCTGGGGCTAACTTAGCTTTGGACCTTTGATGTGGTTTATGCTGCCTCACTCATGTAGTATATAGAGGTTGCAAGGTAAGCTTCTAGCACAGAGGGACTGTTTATTTGATTTATGGTAGATCTCTTTACCTTTGTATGTCTCTTAGAATTGCTTTATACAACTTCAATTCATTGATTAAATATCCTAGATTAGCACAAAACTTTATTTCAAGTAAGTAAATTCAAATTTTGAAGCAAAAAGATTCCATTAACATTATGAATAATAAACTAAAATAACTTTCATTGTGAAAAAATAAAAATATAAGAATATTAAAGAAACAGGTAGATGATATGACAGAAAAGATAAATGAAAAATGTAAGCTTAATATTTGGGGAATATTCATGAACTATTGCTTATTGCAATTCCAAAAGAAAAGTTCAAAAATGTTACATAAATGACTACATGTTCATAAAATATAGAAGCAGTTACCAAAATGGAAAATTTGCTTGACAACAAATTCTAGTAACTTTGATAAAACACTTCTATGCTGTACAATCATGCCATAAATATCCACAATTGTACCAAAATTTATAGCAAACAAGCTACAATTTTTCTTTTACTTTGAAAGTTGGTATGATCACAATGTAAGCATTTCATTAAATACTACCAAGGGAAAAAATATGGCAAAAATAAATTTGATAAATTAAAATTAGTCTTTAATAATTANTACCAAAATTTATAGCAAACAAGCTACAATTTTTCTTTTACTTTGAAAGTTGGTATGATCACAATGTAAGCATTTCATTAAATACTACCAAGGAAAAAAATGTGGCAAAAATAAATTTGATAAATTAAAATTAGTCTTTAATAATTATGTATTCATACAAGTAACACATATCCAAGAATAATGATTCTTCTGTTCTGCATATTTGAAGAAAAGAAGGAGCTTTTCTTCAAACCTGTATTTCTCAGAATTGGTGCTTCTGGTGTACCCTTCCCCCAGTGAGATGATGTCTGTGGGAGGCACAGTGGTGCCCTATACATGAGCACCCCCTACTGACACATTCTAGTGATCTACTCCTCCTATTGCTGCAAGATTTGATGTATTCCCTACTGTATTTTTAGATCTATACTTGCATATATAATGTATACTAGCACAGTACACACATTTACGAACTGCAATAGCATCTCAGGAACTTAGCTCAAGGCACTTTATTGATATTCATCTCATTTTTCAAAATAGCAAGTAAAATGACAAAGCTAAGTATTTCCCTGTGTTTACTTTAAGTCAAGTAGATTATAACTGCCAGTTTTCTATTGCTACTATAACAAGTTTCTGAAAACTTAAAGGCTTCAAACACTTACAGATAATAAATTCAAGTCAGATGCCTGACAAAGTTCACCCTAGGCAAATGAAGGTCTTAACAACTCTGCACTCCCTTCTGGTGGCTCTAGGAAAGCATCTGTTCCTTTGTTATGTTTTATTTCACTATTTCCAGCTTCTAGAGGATGCCCACATTCCTTGGGTTATAGCCTCCTGCTTCCGTGCGCAAATCCAGCAAAGCTGCATCTTTCTGTACCTTTCTCTCATAGTAACCTTTCTCCCCACCACTTTCTTCTACCATTTTTAAGAACCCTTGCCATAATATTATTTCTATCCAGACAATTGAGAACAATCTTCCTATTTTAAGATTAACTAACCAGCAATCTTAATACTCCTTTGCCATGGACCCTAACATGCTCACAAATTCTGAAGATTATATGTAGATATTATTGGAGAGATCATTATTTTACTTACCACGATGTCAATAATTCACTTCATAAATATAAAAATGGCATCTGCTTAGAAATGCAGAAAATACACAGCCTCACAACAATCACTGAAAAATTTTTGCCAGTTTTACCAGTATTTGTTTTGTTTGTATAAAAGTTTTGACAGTTTGTTCAAACAAATAAAAGGATTCAGATTTCTTAATATAAATGTTTTCTTCACCTTACAATATACAAAAATGAAAATGTGATGGAGAAGAGAGAGTGAAGTCTTAAAGGGAAAAAAAGTGGAACTACAAATCCTATCTTATAACTAAAATGTTCAAAATTTCTAAGTAAAAATACAATTTGGAAATTTTACTTCACATGTAATACAAAGTGAACATACTTTACACAGTTACATAGGTAAAACAATAACCTATTTCTTTAACTTTCATTGCCTTTTGAAATTTTGTTGTTGGGGTAATATGGAAGTCTGGTAAAGAATGTGCTGTGACTCTTTGCAACACCATGGACCATAGCACATTACTTTACTCTCTCCATGGGGATTCTCCAGGCCAGGATACTGGAGTGGGGTGTTATGCCCTCCTCCCAGGGATCATCCCAACCCAGGGATCGAACCCAAGTCTACCACATTGCAGATGGATTCTTTACCATCTGAGCCACCAGGGAAGCCCCTCATAAAGAATAAACACTTATTAATCAGAGAGTTTCTTTTTAATATCTAGTTTATAGTATAGCAGAAGTGTTGTCTTAGGCAAGTTCTTAACCTCTCTTGTTGCTCATATATAACATCTGTAACATGGAGACAATGATAGTTGTCTATTTCAGAGGATTGGTATGATCATTAAATAAAATGATCCATCAAATGTAATCATTTTAGGAAGAAGCATCTAGTAAGAAATTAATCATCACAAAGATTACAATTTTTTGATACTGATGAACCTATTTACATGGAAGGAATAGAGACACAGACATAGAGAACAGACTTAGGCACNTGAGATGGCTGGATGGCATCACCGACTTGATGGACGTGAGTTTGAGTGAACTCCGGGAGTTGGTGATGGACAGGGAGGCGTGGAGTGCTGCAATTCATGGGGTCGCAAAGAGTTGGACACAACTGAGTGACTGAACTGAACTGAACTGAACCTCCCAAGTGAGAGAAAGGAAATACTCAATTCTAGCCTCCTCTAGCAATCCTACAACCATACATGAAGATGAAAATAACAAAACTACAGAGTANCTGAACTGAACTGAACCTTCCAAGTGAGAGAAAGGAAATACTCAATTCTAGCCTCCTCTAGCAATCCTACAACCATACATGAAGATGAAAATAACAAAACTACAGAGTACCTTTGAAGCTCATAACCCTGAAGCAGACTCACTGAAAGGCATACTCAGGAATATAGAATTCTTCCTCATTTTTACCCCACACCTTACTACCATATTACTAAAAGATTACTTATAGCAATTCCTTTTACCCAGAACGTCTTGTCTACCTTTCAATAAAAAATTATCAGCTGCTATAAAAGGCAAAAAACAGTTTGAGGAGAGAGAGTAATAATCAGAACCAGATCCAGATGTGCAGTGATGTTGAAATTGTCAGACCTTGAATTTGAAACAACTATGATGAATATGATACGAACTTGTATTAATCAGAGTACTCCAGAGTAACAAAACTGATATGATATATATATATATTTTTTTTCACAAGAAAGATTAAAGAGGTTTACTGACCCCTTAACAAGGCACAAAGTGATTAATGATGATAATGGCCATATTCTATCAGCTAAGTGCCACCTGGCACTATGATGCTATCATGTAGGATATCTCTAAGTTTACATTTTCTAATGGGCTGCCTGAAGAAATTAATCTAGTCACATCAAAACCCAAACAAAAAAGATTCAAGAAACCACTGGGTAGAAGAGTGTCTTCGAAAGTTCTCTCTTATCAATGTGCATGCGTGTGTGTATGGTGTGCAGGGAAGGAAGCTTACCATAATCTGAGCTTCCAAATTTAATAAGAAGAAAACAAATGTGCAAGGAAGGGTCTCTTGGGTCTGGAGTAGGGTATGGGGAATAAGACAGGGAAATGCAGTGATAAGGGCCAAAGTTTGGGCAAACTTTGGAGATGGTGAGGGACAAGGAGGCCTGGAGTGCTGCAGTCCACAGTCACAAGAGTTAGACATGACTGGGCAACCGAACAAAAACAGCAGGAACCTGACAGGTTTTCTTTCTCCCAACTCTCTTGAGGACCAGGTGGATGATGGCACCATTGGCCATGTTCTTATTAATGTAAGTCCCCATGCTGGAATCCTTATATTTCAGATTTTGTTTACCTGCCATTGTGCCTGTTTTCTGCCTATCATTCTATCTGTCTAGACAGATGTTGACTTATTATAGAACTTGACTTGCACAGTTATGGAGCCAGGGAGTTCCAAGATTGATCTTTGGCAACCTGGAAAACTGAGCCCCAATGACGTAATTTAGTTCAAGTCCAAAGACCTAAGAATCAGCAGACTCAATGGTGTAAGTCCCAGTTGGAGGCCAAAGGCCTGAGAATTAGGAGTCAATTGTGTGCTTTGGTCTGAAACCAGAGGCCTAAGAACCAGGATGTCTGAGAGCAGAAGAAGATGAATGTCCTCACTTAAGCATAAAACTTTCACCTTCATTCTCTTCTGTTCAAGCCCACAAACTGATTAGATAATTCCAACTCATCTTGGTAAGACTGATCTTCAGTGAACCTACCAATTCAAATACCAATCTCTTGCCCAAACACACTCATAGATCACATCTATAAATATGTTTTACCAGTGACCTGGGCATCCTCAGCCCAGACAATTTGAAAATGTAACATCACAGAGTTCTCGTAAAAGTTGACAACATGAAAGAACATGTAGAATGCTAGCACAGAGATGGATTAATGTTAGAAAGAATGAAAAAAACAGCTATAGANACTCATCTTGGTAAGACTGATCTTCTTCAGTGAACCTACCAATTCAAATAGCAATCTCTTGCCCAAACACACTCATAGACCACATCTATAAATATGTTTTACCAGTGACCTGGGCATCCTCAGCCCAGACAATTTGAAAATTTAACATCACAGAGTTCTCGTGAAAGTTGACAACATGAAAGAACATGTAGAATGTTAGCACAGAGATGGATTAATGTTAGAAAGAATGAAAAAACAGCTCTAAAGATTAAAAAGCACTGTAACAGAAATGAAGAATATCTTGAATTCTTTAGTAGACTGGATATGGATGAGAAAAGATTTTTCTGAGCTTGAGTAAATGCAGATAGAAATTGGAAAACTACAAAAGCTGTAACATAGGCATAATAGGAATACTAGAATGAGAAGAAAGAAAGGAACAGAAGAAATATTGAAACAAGAATGACAGAATTTTCCTAAATTAATGTCAGACATCAGTTTATGAACCTCGGTGGACACCAAGAAGGATAAATATCCAAACATAAAACCACAAAAAGCAAAAAAGCAAACCCAGCAATACATAGGCATATCTTAGTCAAACTCAGAAAAATAAATAAATAAATAAATAAATAAATAAATTGACAGAAGCCAGAGGAAGTACACCTTACCTATAGGGGAGCAAAGACAAAAACAATATCTAACTTCTCCACAGAAACCAAATGAGAAGAGAATGGAGTGAAATATTCAAAGTGTTAGAGAAGAAGCCACCAACCTGGAATTCAGTACCCTGCAAACTTTTCTCTCAAAAGTGAAGAAGTTGAAACATTTTCAGACAAACAAGAAGTGAAAAAATGTGTTGCATGTAAACCTATCTTGCAGTAAGTGTTAAAATAGATTATTCAGAGAGAAGGAAAATAAGTCAGAAACTTTAATATATGTACATAAAAAACATCATGAAAGTAATAAAGTTTCTCATTCATAATTGAAATGATTGATGTTTGTTCAAAATAATAAAACTGAAAATTCAATGATTACAGTTTAAGTGAAATGAAATATTTTGAGGAATTAGAAATATTATGTTATTATAAGTTACTTGCACTACCTGTGAAGTAGTACGATACTATTTGAAAGTGAACTCAGACTGGATGTAAATATGTACTGCAAAAACCAAGGAAACCGCTAAAAAAAAAAAAAAAAAGAAATAATAATAATTAAAATACTAAGAAAGGATATAAAATGGTATCAAAGAAAATATTCAATTAAGACCAAGAAAAATACACATATAAAATACAAAGATAAGATAAAAAATATATGCAACAAAACAGTAGTAAATATGGTAGATAGCNAAAAAAAAAAAAAAAAAAAAAGAAATAATAATAATTAAAATACTAAGAAAGGATATAAAATGGTATCAAAGAAAATATTCAATTAAGACCAAGAAAAATACACATATAAAATACAAAGATAAGATAAAAAATATATGCAACAAAACAGTAGTAAATATGGTAGATAGCAATTCAACTATATAAATAATATAAAGTTTTAATTTATGAAGATTGTCAATAAATAAGACTCTACTATATGTTTTCTTCAAAAAAGTTCACTTTGAATATAAAGAAATATATAGATTACAAGTAGAGGGGTGAAGCAATGCTGTGTGCTAAGTTGCTTTAGTCGTGTCTGATTCTTTGCAATCCTATGGACTATAACCCACAAAGCTCCCTTGTCTATGGGATTCTCCAGGCAAAAATACTGGAGTGGGTTGTCACGCTCTCCTCCAGATGATATTCCCTACAGGGCTCAATCCTGTGTCTCTTATGTCTCCTGCATTGGCAGTGGTCTCTTTACCACTAGTGCCACCTGGGCAGCCTGAAGCAATGTTCTTCCTGGTGGTTTAGACTGTAAAGAGTCTGCCTGTAATGCAGGAGACCTGGGTTCAATCCCTGGGTCATGAAGATCACCTGGAGAAGGAAATGGAAATCCATTCCAGTATTCTTTTCTGAAGAATATCACGGATGGAAGGCCTGGCAGGCTACAGTCCATGGGGTCACAAAGAGCTGGACACAGCTGAGCCACTAACACTTTCTTTCATCACAGCCTCAGAGGTCTTCTGAGGAGTGAAGGTTCCAAGCACCATGCTGGGCTCCCCAGTCCTGCTGTCCTGAAGCTGAGCTACCAAAACATGTGGCTTTGAAAAACAGTAGGCATATATTCCATAGAGCCAGATGGCTGTAGGAACCTGAGACTCTATCAAAGTTTCATATAAAATCTCACTTGCTCCAAGTCCCAGTAGAGAGGCAGCTGGTTGAAAAAAGCCTGGGATAGACTGGTGATCTCAAAGAGTTTCCTAGAGAAAAAAGAGGCAGCCTGGACTCCCCGTTGGGACTGAGATGCTGGCAGTAGCCATTTTTGTGATCCTCACTTTACTGTGCTGACACTGTTGCTGCCAGGTATCATTTTGAAATCCTCCCTCTATCTAGCACCAGGGGCTGACTCTGTCCATCAATATGCATGTAGCAGTCACAAGCCACCAGCTTTACAACCAGCCCCACTGGCAGCTTGCCTTACCCACCAGTGCACTCAAAACAACCTCATGAAGAAAGCCAGATCAGGGTGCAGGCCCACATACAAATGGGCCTACCATAGTCAGCCCTGGCACAATAGAAGTGTGCACACAACCCCAGTGGAGGACACCCTTGGAGCATCTAATGCCAGTGGCCAGAAGGGAGAAAGTTGCCAGGTCCGTTAGGACACATCCTACATAAGGTCACTCCTTCAAGATTGAAAGAGGTAATACTCAACCTAATAATAGGAAAAAACAACATGGAAGGGCAAATTAAATCCAAAGCAAGCAGAGTAAAGTGAAAGTGAAAGTGAAGTCGCTCAGTCATGTCCAACTCTTTGCAACCCGGTGGACTGTAGCCTACCAGGCTTCTCTGTCCATGGAATTTTCTAAGCAAGAATATTGGAGTGAGTTACAATTTCCTTCTCCAGGGGATCTTCCCAACCCAGGGATCGAACTGGTGTCTCCCGCATCAGAAGCAGACGCTTTAAAATCTGAGCCAAAGGAAATAATAAAAGAGTGGAGATCAATGAATTGAAAACAGTATTTACTCGACAGAGAAAAAAATCAACAAATTCAAAATCTGTTTGAAAAGAAAAAAAAAAATTGGTACGTCTCTAACGAGGCTAACCAACATGTTGATGTATAGCAAAACCAATACAATCTTGTAAAGTAATTAACCTCCAATTAAAATAAATAAATTTATATTTTTTTAAAAAAGATGATCTTAAGGACTTCAAAAGGTTGCTAAAAGAATGATCTGAACAACTCTATGCCCATAAATTCAATAATCTAGATTAAATGGACCAGTTTCTTAAAAGATACTAGCTGCCAAAAATTACACAAGAAGAAATAGACAGTTTAAATAGGCCTATGTGTACTAAAGAAATTGTATCACTTATAAATAACCTTTCAAACCAGAAAGTACCAAGCCAAGATTGCTTAACTGGTGAATTCTGATAAATGTTTAAGAAAGAAATTCTACAAATTCTCTACAGCTAATTTCCAGAAAATAAGCGATAAGGGAATATTTCCTAAATCTTTCTATGAGTCCAGCATTATCCTAAAGCCAAAACCAGACAAAGACATTACAAGAAAAGAAAGTTATAGATCAGTATCTCTCAGGAAAATAAATGGAAAAATTCTCAACAAAATATTAGTGGATAAAAGCCAGAAAAGCATAAAAAGAATTAAACACCATGATCAAGTGGGATTTATCCCATATATTCAATGCTTAATCAAAGTGTAAAAGTCATCTAATGTAACCATATCAATTGGTTAAATAAGAAAATCACATGATCCAATCAACAGAATCACAGACTAGGAGAAAATATTTACAGAAGTTATATTTGATAAACACTTACCAAAATATACAAATAACTTACAATTCAATGATAAGAAAATAAACTGATTAAAAAAATTGGAAAAACCTGACTAAACACCTCGCCAAAAAATGTGAACAGATAGCAGAGAGGCATAGGAAAGCATGTTCAGATTTATATGTCATTAAGGAATTGCAAATCAAAATAACAAGATACCACTACACATCTATTAGAATGACCAAAATGTCACTCCACTTTTGAAGATAGTTTAGAAATTTCTTTAAAGACTAAATCTTTTTCCATCATAATATCCAGTAACTGTGCTTCTTGGTATTAACCCAAAGAAATTGAAAGTTTATACCCACAGCGAAACCTGCACGTGGATGTTTGTTATTGTTATTCAGTCACTAAGTTGTATCCCACTCTTTGTGACCCCATGAACTGCAGCATGCTAGGCTTCCCTGTCCTTCACTCTCTCTAGGAATTTGCTCAAACTCATGTCCATTGAAGTGTTGCCATCTAACCATTTCATCCTCTGTTGCCCCCTTCTCCTCCTGCCCTCAATCCATCCCAGTATCAGAGTTTTTTTTCCAATGAGTCAGTTTTTTTCATGAGGTGGCCAAAGTATGGGAGCTTCAGCTTCAGCATCAGTCCTTCCAATGAATATTCAGGGTCAATTTTCTACAGGATGGACTAGTTTGATCTTGAAATCCAAGGGACTCTCAAGAGTCTTCTCCAGCATCAGAGTTTGAAAGTAACAATTCTTTGGCACTTAGGCTTCTTTATAGTCCAACTCTCACAGGCTTTCATGACTACTGGAAAAACCACAGTTTTGGCTATATGGGCCTTTGTTTGCCAAGTGATGTCTATGCTTTTTAATACATTATTTAATTTTGGCATAACTATTCTTTCAAGGAGCAAGTGTGTTTTAATTTTGTAGCTGCAGTCACTGTCCACAGTGATTTTGGAGCCCACTAAAATAAAACCTGACACTGTTTCTACATTTTCCCCTTCTATAAAGTGATAGCACTGGATGCCACAATCTTCATTTTTAATACTGAGTTGTAAGCTAGCTTTTTCAGTCTCATCTTTCACCTCTTTATTTCCTCTTCCTTTCTGCCATTAAAGTGGTATCATCTGCATATCTGAGGTTGTTGATAACTTCTCCTGGCTATCTTGACCCAGCTTGTGATTCATCCAGTTCAGCACTTCTTTGATGTACTCTGCATATGAGTTAAATAAACAGGTTGACAATGTGCAGACTTGTTATTTGCCTTTCCCAATTTTGAACCAGTCAGTTATTCCATGTCAGGTTCTAACTGTTGCTACTTTTCCTGAATATAGGTCTCTCAGGAGGCAGGTCAGGTAGGCTGGTGTTCCAATCTCATTAAGAATATTCCATTTTGTTGTAATCTACACAGTTAAAGGCTTTAGCACAGTCAATGAAGCAGAAGTAGATTTTATTTTTGGGGATACCCCTGCTTTGTTCATGATCCAACAAATTTTGGCAATTTGATCTCTGGTTCCCCTACCTTTTCTAAATACAGCTTGAACACCTGGAAGTTCTTGATTCACGTATTGCTAAAGCCTAGCCTGAAGGATTTTGAGCATAATCTTGCTGGCATGTGAAATGATTGCAGTTGTATGTACGGTAGTTTTAACATTCTTTGGCATTTCCCTTCTTTGGGATTAGAATGAAAACTGACCTTTTTCTGTCCTGTGGCCACTGTTGAGTTTTTCCAAATTTGATGGTATACTGAGTGCAACACTTTTAACAGCATCATCTTTTAGGTTTTGAAATAGCTCAGTTGGAATTCCATCACCTCCACCAGCTTTGTTCATAGTAATGTTTCCTGACTCATTTGACCTCACACTTCAGAATGTCTGGTTCTAGGTGAGTGACCACACCATTGAAGTTATCTGTGTCGTTAGCATCTTTTTTGTATAGTTCTGTGTATTCTTGCCACCTTTTCTTAATCTCATCTGCCTCTGTTAGGTCCTTGCCATTTTTGTCCTTTATTGTACCTATTTTTGCATGAAATTTTACCTTGGTATCTCCAATTTTCTTAAAGAAATCTGTAGTCTTTCCCATTCTATTGTTTTCCTCTATTTCTTTGCATTCACTTAGGAAAGCTTTCTTATTTCTCCTTGATATTCTTTGGAAATCTGGTTTCAATTGGGAATATCTTTCCCTTTCTCTTTTGCCTTTCACTTCTCTTCTTTTCTCAGATATTTGTAAGGTCTTCTCAGACAACCACTTTGCCTTCTTTCATTTCTTTCTCTTGGGGATAGTTTTGGTCATCACCCCTTAGTCAATGTTACGAACCTCCATCCATACTCTTCAGACACTGTCTACCAGATCTAGTTCTTTGAATATTCATCACTTCCACTGTATAATCATAATGGATTTGATTTAGGTCCTACCTGAATAGCCTAGTGGTATTCTCTACATTTTTTTCAATTTGAACCTGAATTTTGCAATAAGGAACTGGTGATCTGAGCCGCAGTCAGCCTCATGTCTTGATTTTGCTGTTTACAGAAGCTTTATTTTTGATTTCCCAAACCGGGAAGCAAGCACACTGGCCTTCAGTAGATGAACATGTTAAAGAACTATGTTGCATGCAGATAAAGATATCTGATTCAGCCCTAAAAATAAATGAGTTATCAAGCTGTGAAGAAATATGGAGGAACTTTAAATGCATATTACTATGTGAGAGAGGCCAATAGGAAGAGGCTACATATGGTAAGATTCCAGCTATATGGCATTTTGTAAAGTTAAAACTGGTAAGAGTAAAAAGTACATTGTTTATGAAGGGGTAGGGGAGAGACAGATTAAGGAACAGGGATAAGAAGCAGGAAGCAGTAAAAGGATTATTAGGGTAGTGAAATTCATCCATATAATACCGTGAAGGTAGACTGCTGTTGTGTGCATTCAGTAAGGCATGTCTGACTCTGTGACTTCATGCACTGCAGCACACCAGGCTCCTCTGTCCTCCACTATCACCTGGAGTTTGTTCAAATTTATGGCCATCAAGTCAGTGATGCCAACTAACAATCTTATCCTCTGTAGTACTCTTCTCCTGCCTTCAGTCTTTCCCAGCGTCAGGGTCTTTTCCAATGTGTCAGCTCTTCTCATAGGGTGGCCAAAGTATTGGAGCTCCAGCTTCAGCACCAGTCCTTCCAATGAATATTCAGGGTTGATTTTCTTTAGAATTGACTGGTTTGATCATCTTGCTGTCCAAGGGACTCAAGAGACTTCTTCAGCACCATGAGTCAAAGGCATCTATTTTTCAGTGCTCAGCATTCTTTATGGTCCAACACTCACATCCATACATGACTACTGGAAAAACTGTTGCTTTGACTATGCAGACTTTTGTAGGCAAAGTAATGTTTCTGCTTTTTAATACACTGCCCATGTTTGTCATAACTTTACTTCCAAGGAGCAGGCATCTTTTAATTTCATGGCTGCAGTCACATCTACAGTTATTTGGGAGCCCTAGAAAATAAAATCTGTTACTGCTTCTACTTTTTCCCCATCTGTTGCCATGAGCCTGGACGCCATAATCTTAGTGTTTTGAATGTTGAATTTTAAACCAAATTTTTCACTGTCCTCTTTCATCCTCATCAAGAGGTTTTTTTCGTTCCTTTTCACTTTCTGCCATTAAAGTGGTATTATCTACATATCTGAGGTTATTGATATTTCTCTCGGCAATCTTGATTCTAGTTTGTGATTCATCCATTTGGCATTTTTGCATGATGTACTCTGCATAGAAGTTAAATAAGCAGGGTGACAATATATAGCTTTGTTGTATGCTTTTTCCAATTTTGAACCAGTCAGTTGTTCTATGTCAGGTTCTAACTACTGCTACTTTACCTGCACACAGGAGACAGGTAAAGTGATCTGGTATTCCTATCTCTTAAATAATTTTCCACAGTTTATTGTGATCCACACAGTCAAAGGCTTTAGCATAGTCAATGAAGCAGATGTAGATATTTTTCTGGAATTTCCTTGTTTTTTTCATGATCCAACAAATGTTGGCAATTTGACCTCTGGTTTCTCTGCCTTTTCAAAACTCAACTTGTACATCTGCATGTTCTCAGTTCACATACTGCTGAAGCCTAGCTTGGAGGATTTTGAGTGTCGCATTGCTAGCATTTGAAATGAGTGTAGTTGTACCTTACTTTGAACATTCTTTGGCATTGCCCTTCTTTGAGACTGCAATGAAAACTGACCTTTTTCATTCCTGTGGCCACTGATGAGTTTTCCAGTTTTGCTGAAAGATTGAGTACAGCACTTAACAGCATCATATTTTAGAATTTGAAATAACTCTACTGGAATTCAGTCACCTCCACTAGCTTTGTTTTTCATAATGTTTCCTAAGGCCCACTTGACTTCACATTCATACTTATTGAGCAACCACATCCTCACAGATATCTGGGTCATTAAGACTTTTTCTGCATAATGGTGGAGACATGTTGTTATATATTTCTGGGAGCAGAGATAGCATGCAATATCAAGAGTGAACCCTAATTTATTTTGTAATGGATATTGTACTCTAGTGCACGATGCCAATAGCTGAGAGGATTGTGCATGCTTGGGAACAGAGGATATATGGGAACTCTCTGAATTTTCACTCAGTTTTTCTCTAAACCAAAAAATATTTTTATTGCTTTAAAAATATTGTCTACTTTAAGAAAACCTCTATGGCAAGTTACATGTTTAATGTTTATATTGAACAACTGGAAATCATTATTAATTACTTGTATATGAAGAATCTGAATTTCTCCAAATCTACTGAAAAGAAAGCACATGTATTTTTAAGTTTTTAACACACCAGATGGTCAGTAGTCACCTACCAAGTAATCTCATAATCATTCTTTGTTGTTTGCATTTGTAACATCATAATAGTACAGTATTATATTAAAACATTCTTTGAAAACAAAGAAAAAAAAATCCATGTCTTACTAGAAACATAATCTATCTGTATTTTAGACCTATTAATCTCATTCTATTTCTTGTCCACAGATGGCCATGTAATCAAAGATCATTTTAAAATTAGAAGATTATTTGCCAAGAGAGCTTATCAAAATAGGTGAGGGTATTATTTCCAGAAACAGAGAAAATATATTTTTCTTCCTTTGCTTAGTTTTGTCATTTTTAAAGCCAAAATACACGTTTATTTTCCTGTTATTCATGATACTTTCTACTCTACTTTTATTTGGCTAAGAGAAAGATCTGACAACATAGTAACCTTATAATTCTCTATTTATTTTAAATCTTAGCTTTCAACGTAAAGAACAACCCAACATCAAATATATGAACTCTCTGCCATATCATCAGATAGAAAATCTGTTCATTCATTTAATTCNCATACTCTTCAGACACTGTCTACCAGATCTAGTTCTTTGAATATTCATCACTTCCACTGTATAATCATAATGGATTTGATTTAGGTCCTACCTGAATAGCCTAGTGGTATTCTCTACATTTTTTTCAATTTGAACCTGAATTTTGCAATAAGGAACTGGTGATCTGAGCCACAGTCAGCCTCATGTCTTGATTTTGCTGTTTACAGAAGCTTTATTTTTGATTTCCCAAACCGGGAAGCAAGCACACTGGCCTTCAGTAGATGAACATGTTAAAGAACTATGTTGCATGCAGATAAAGATATCTGATTCAGCCCTAAAAATAAATGAGTTATCAAGCTGTGAAGAAATATGGAGGAACTTTAAATGCATATTACTATGTGAGAGAGGCCAATAGGAAGAGGCTACATATGGTAAGATTCCAGCTATATGGCATTTTGTAAAGTTAAAACTGGTAAGAGTAAAAAGTACATTGTTTATGAAGGGGTAGGGGAGAGACAGATTAAGGAACAGGGATAAGAAGCAGGAAGCAGTAAAAGGATTATTAGGGTAGTGAAATTCATCCATATAATACCGTGAAGGTAGACTGCTGTTGTGTGCATTCAGTAAGGCATGTCTGACTCTGTGACTTCATGCACTGCAGCACACCAGGCTCCTCTGTCCTCCACTATCACCTGGAGTTTGTTCAAATTTATGGCCATCAAGTCAGTGATGCCAACTAACAATCTTATCCTCTGTAGTACTCTTCTCCTGCCTTCAGTCTTTCCCAGCGTCAGGGTCTTTTCCAATGTGTCAGCTCTTCTCATAGGGTGGCCAAAGTATTGGAGCTCCAGCTTCAGCACCAGTCCTTCCAATGAATATTCAGGGTTGATTTTCTTTAGAATTGACTGGTTTGATCATCTTGCAGTCCAAGGGACTCAAGAGACTTCTTCAGCACCATGAGTCAAAGGCATCTATTTTTCAGTGCTCAGCATTCTTTATGGTCCAACACTCACATCCATACATGACTACTGGAAAAACTGTTGCTTTGACTATGCAGACTTTTGTAGGCAAAGTAATGTTTCTGCTTTTTAATACACTGCCCATGTTTGTCATAACTTTACTTCCAAGGAGCAGGCATCTTTTAATTTCATGGCTGCAGTCACATCTACAGTGATTTGGGAGCCCTAGAAAATAAAATCTGTTACTGCTTCTACTTTTTCCCCATCTGTTGCCATGAGCCTGGACGCCATAATCTTAGTGTTTTGAATGTTGAATTTTAAACCAAATTTTTCACTGTCCTCTTTCATCCTCATCAAGAGGTTTTTTTCGTTCCTTTTCACTTTCTGCCATTAAAGTGGTATTATCTACATATCTGAGGTTATTGATATTTCTCTTGGCAATCTTGATTCTAGTTTGTGATTCATCCATTTGGCATTTTTGCATGATGTACTCTGCATAGAAGTTAAATAAGCAGGGTGACAATATATAGCTTTGTTGTATGCTTTTTCCAATTTTGAACCAGTCAGTTGTTCTATGTCAGGTTCTAACTACTGCTACTTTACCTGCACACAGGAGACAGGTAAAGTGATCTGGTATTCCTATCTCTTAAATAATTTTCCACAGTTTATTGTGATCCACACAGTCAAAGGCTTTAGCATAGTCAATGAAGCAGATGTAGATATTTTTCTGGAATTTCCTTGTTTTTTTCATGATCCAACAAATGTTGGCAATTTGACCTCTGGTTTCTCTGCCTTTTCAAAACTCAACTTGTACATCTGCATGTTCTCAGTTCACATACTGCTGAAGCCTAGCTTGGAGGATTTTGAGTGTCGCATTGCTAGCATTTGAAATGAGTGTAGTTGTACCTTACTTTGAACATTCTTTGGCATTGCCCTTCTTTGAGACTGCAATGAAAACTGACCTTTTTCATTCCTGTGGCCACTGATGAGTTTTCCAGTTTTGCTGAAAGATTGAGTACAGCACTTAACAGCATCATATTTTAGAATTTGAAATAACTCTACTGGAATTCAGTCACCTCCACTAGCTTTGTTTTTCATAATGTTTCCTAAGGCCCACTTGACTTCACATTCATACTTATTGAGCAACCACATCCTCACAGATATCTGGGTCATTAAGACTTTTTCTGCATAATGGTGGAGACATGTTGTTATATATTTCTGGGAGCAGAGATAGCATGCAATATCAAGAGTGAACCCTAATTTATTTTGTAATGGATATTGTACTCTAGTGCACGATGCCAATAGCTGAGAGGATTGTGCATGCTTGGGAACAGAGGATATATGGGAACTCTCTGAATTTTCACTCAGTTTTTCTCTAAACCAAAAAATATTTTTATTGCTTTAAAAATATTGTCTACTTTAAGAAAACCTCTATGGCAAGTTACATGTTTAATGTTTATATTGAACAACTGGAAATCATTATTAATTACTTGTATATGAAGAATCTGAATTTCTCCAAATCTACTGAAAAGAAAGCACATGTATTTTTAAATTTTTAACGCACCAGATGGTCAGTAGTCACCTACCAAATAATCTCATAATCATTCTTTGTTGTTTGCATTTGTAACATCATAATAGTACAGTATTATATTACAAACATTCTTTGAAAACAAAGAAAAAAAAATCCATGTCTTACTAGAAACATAATCTATCTGTATTTTAGACCTATTAATCTCATTCTATTTCTTGTCCACAGATGGCCATGTAATCAAAGATCATTTTAAAATTAGAAGATTATTTGCCAAGAGAGCTTATCAAAATAGGTGAGGGTATTATTTCCAGAAACAGAGAAAATATATTTTTCTTCCTTTGCTTAGTTTTGTCATTTTTAAAGCCAAAATACACGTTTATTTTCCTGTTATTCATGATACTTTCTACTCTACTTTTATTTGGCTAAGAGAAAGATCTGACAACATAGTAACCTTATAATTCTCTATTTATTTTAAATCTTAGCTTTCAACGTAAAGAACAACCCAACATCAAATATATGAACTCTCTGCCATATCATCAGATAGAAAATCTGTTCATTCATTTAATTCTTAAACATTTTGTAGCTTTGAATATATATATAGCACATTTCAAGTCCTATAAAAATGCCAAGACAAATATGGTCTGTATCAAAGCTGTGTAGTGTATTATGGGCACTGAGTAATTAAAACAAATATTCAACCAATCAAAGAAAATTTCAACTGGTATGTTGGATANCATTTTGTAGCTTTGAATATATATATAGCACATTTCAAGTCCTATAAAAATGCCAAGACAAATATGGTCTGTATCAAAGCTGTGTAGTGTATTATGGGCACTGAGTAATTAAAACAAATATTCAACCAATCAAAGAAAATTTCAACTGGTATGCTGGATAGTTCTTCCTAGGATTTTACTGTGAAATAGGGGAAGAGAGATACATAAATGGCTATAATGTAAAATCTGGAAAGTTCCAAATAATGGCATATATAAAAGTAAGAAGGCAGCAGAGAAGGTAGAATTTTTTAGAAAAAAAAAAAGTTGAGCTGAAAGCTAAAATATTAAAAATTAAAATACTATAAAAATATAACACAAATCTTAAACATGTCTAACTTTCTTATATTAAGGGCAAAAATAAACTATTACACATAGCCTAAAATTTGCTGATTATTGGATATATTAAAGAAAATATATGTAGGAATATAACTGTTAGAAATGTGCAAAAAAAAAAAAACCAAAGTAATTTCTCTATAACTATTCAGTCTCAATATATATTGAAATTTCAAGGAAATAAGATTATTTATATACATACAGAATATATTCTAATAAACATATTGATCAGGATTGATTAGCTTATGCTATCATGTTTAACACTGACATTTTCTATTTCACTCACTTAAAATTGTCTCTGAAACTAATGGGTCACCAGCACAATTCAGTGATCCAGTTGGCTTCTAATATGTGGTCCCATCACTTCAATAAATGGATTACTGGAAGTGGCGACAGGAAAGAGAGGTGGAAAGGCATACAGGGCTTGTATTTGCTATGATCCTGAGGCATTCCACTGTTACCCACAGTTCATTGGCCAGACCCAGTTACCAAAATGTAACATAATTAACTGTGGATTCTAGGGGGCTAGTAAGCAAGGCTTGGAAGGAAAGGAGAACCAGATATTGGTGATGACTTGTAATGTCCACCACAGAAATACATCTCTCACATCTACTTTGACAAGTACACGTGGAGAGTGGGCATATCTGCAATCAAATGTGTGAAAAAATGCAGAGTTCATGACTGAACAAATTTTTGACAGAAATCCACATATTCACCTTAAACTATATCTGTCAGATTACAAAAATGCCAGTTACACAGCTGTGGAATCCCTCAGGATATATAAACATAGGAGTCCTTGAAGCCCACTTGAAGCTTAGGGCTCTTTGGCATAAAAATGGAGTCATACAGAGAACATACATATTGTATTACAAGTGAGAAACTTTGTGTTCATATTTCTGGCTCTGCCATTAAGTCCTTTTGTGATGTGATTCTGGGGGGGGGGAGGGAAGGGCACTTAATTTTTTCTGGATCATAGGTTTTTTAGCCTGAAGAATTCTCAGTAAAAGGATTACCAGAGTTTTTCTAACTCAAACATACTAATTTTGCATGACATGATATATTTTATATTGTCTTACTTAATTTCTACTTAAGACACCTCACCAAATGAAAGTGGTGATTATAAGAATAAGTTAATTGTGACAAATACTAAAAATTATTCTTCAAATTTTCCTTCTAAACTTTTTCGTGTGACTTTTTTCAAGAACGAAAGCATTTTTAAAAGAGATCCTTCTTACTCTGTGAAAATTAAGTGGAACTAGAGGTGGAGTCTAGGTGAAGCAATTTTACTCAAAATAAAGTTATTTTATATGAAAAACATCATAATGTAAGTGTTTTTGTATTTATTCTTAGGTATTTTTATATATGAAGAAATCATTGATAATCTTTAGAAAGCAATTCTTTCAAATAACAGGCATGCTATGTTATTGTAGAGTTCCTAAAACACTTTAAAATCTTCAGAGGAAATTTTTTTACACGTGCTAAATAGTATGTTGTTGTTAATGCATCACCTACCAGTACATTTCTTTTCAAAACAGTATTTCAGAATTAGACAGCTCATTTAACATACATTTTTAATTTTTCAAACTAAGGATACAAAATGAAAATACATGTTAAAAGATACAACCTTTTTGTGTTAGAAAGAGAAACATGCCTTCGAAGTTAAAATGATGCCTAAGAAAGGATGTTATTTATAGAAGCTACAATATGAGAGGAAATGGCAGGAGATGTCAAGATTGATTGAAACACTCAACCTTGACAACTCTAAAATTTGCAGGTTGAATACCTGCCACAATTTGTGAATGATTCTCTATATTCTTACACTCCTTGGTTTAGCTAGCATTGTGATAGAAAAATGGATGAGAAAAGCCAAGAACTTATCAGCCATATACTTGGTTTATTTCATTCCTAAAACTTACCCTAATATACATTATTCTGCAGTAACCTGGAAAATTGCATATTGATATCGATCAGATTTCTTACTCTGACTACTCTTTATTATTATACATGAAGAATTTCAGAATGCAAACACTTTAAAGAATTTTTTTTTTTAGACTGAGATCTTCATGTCTAACTTCAGTGATCTGTACATGAATATATATTATTTTGTTAAATGTATTTAACTACCTGCTATTACACATATACTTGTATATTGTGTGTGTCTCTGTGTGTTGGTATGCATAATAGTTAAATATTCACACAATGTATGATAGTGAGGAATTTGTGGCAGTTTTATTAAATAAGGTTAACTGAGTAATGGAATGCTCTAAATAACCAAGAAAGAAAATAGTAAATGAATATTGCCAAAAGAAAATGCACAGAAGACAGGCTCTCAGCTAATAAAGGATAACGAGGACTAATTACATCTTACCAATGGGGATTTTGCTNTAAATAAGGTTAACTGAGTAATGGAATGCTCTAAATAACCAAGAAAGAAAATAGTAAATGAATATTGCCAAAAGAAAATGCACAGAAGACAGGCTCTCAGCTAATAAAGGATAACGAGGACTAATTACATCTTGCCAATGGGGATTTTGCTAGAGTCAGAATAAAATTAGAGCAAAAATAAGATTATTTGATTTTGGTTAAATCATTAAAAAAAAAAAATGCTAAACCAGGAGACTCTCCCAGTGACAAAGACAAATTAGTTTTAGTCTAGCAAAATCCAAGTCCCTGTGTCACTACCCAACACTTACATTCTTTAAACACAAGCACGTGTGTACACACCACACACCATACACACACACACTAAATTATAGAAATATCTGTTATGATTGTTGGTTTGTGTATGCTCAATAGTGTTCAACTTTTTGCAACCTCATAGACTGTAGACTGCCAGACTCCTCTGTCCATGGGATTTTCCAAGCAAAAACACTGGAATGAATTGCCATTTCTTCCTCCAGGGGATCTTCCTGACCTTGGGATCTAACTCATGTCTTCTGTCTCTTCTGCATTGGCAGGCTGATTCTTTAACACCAAACCACCTGGGAAANATGCACAGTCTAGGACTGCATTTCAAATGGGGAATAATACAGGAAATATTCCATTGCTTTAAGAATGGAAAAGCTCTCAAGACAGTACATGCTCTAGTTATTTTTATTTGATTCAACCTTCACACCTAGTGTTTTAATAAACTGGACCAGTATAAGGCATTTGCTTTACTCATTAAGGTAATAACAGAACCCCTGAGAACTATGTTACATTATGGCACAGGAGATCAAGCTGAATATAGAGCCTCAGAGAAAGGTTCAGTGCTAAGGAAGAAAAGTGTAAGGAACATTTTTCCAGGGGACATAAGACTGAGTTATCATTACCAGAGGCCACAGTTATGTGGCAAAAGGCTGAAAAATCTGGAGATTAAATGAGAGCCTGATGAATCCAGAATTCCACCGTTTTTGATTGAAGTCTTCTGTTTTCCTGGCAGACTGCCNTGTAAGGAACATTTTTCCAGGGGACATAAGACTGAGTTATCATTACCAGAGGCCACAGGTATGTGGCAAAAGGCTGAAAAATCTGGAGATTAAATGTGAGCCTGATGAATCCAGAATTCCACCGTTTTTGATTGAAGTCTTCTGTTTTCCTGGCAGACTGCCTGAATATTCCAGAGTGTAGAGTTGAAAAAAAAAAGAAAACAGATCTAATTACCGGATATCTCTCTCTGGTCATACTCCTAGTCATTCTTATTCTTCTATTTATGTGTACACTTTCAATGCAAAATTTATTAAAATTGGATGATATTAAATAATATGTAAAACATTGTTATTCACTTTTCCTAAATATCTGCTTGCATAGATCTTTCATTTGTGATGCCAGCTAAGTGGCACTTCTTTTTGAAAGACCCACTTTTATCTCCTTTATTTTATTCTTCAAATTGATAACTGACATACCACATAAGATTTTTAAATGTATGCTTACTGTCTATCTCTTCCTCTTGAATATAATCCATGAAGCTAGGTACTCTATATGGTGCCCTATCTCCAGCTCTAGATCAGTCCTTGCTGTGTAGTTTTTATTGAGTAAATTAATAAAAAATGATAAATATCTGTAATTAATATTTACACTTGAAGATTAAAAGTATACCATTCTCTATCTTCAATGACTAACACTGTATATTTAAGGGTACATTTTTATTTTCCCTTTCAAACATAAGAATAAATTAGAAGTGAAATATATAAAAATTTTGATGGCGAACATATCTCAATCAATCACATAATGCTTCTTTTCAATATTCTTACATATTTCAAGTGAGTAGCAAGATATAAATGGGTAAACTGGCATTTTTTTTTCATTTGAGAACTTTGCAACCTTAAATCAAATAAAAGCAGTGCATTTCTGTGTAGTTTTAAAACACAGCTGGAACTGTTTACTCTCTAGAGAAGTTTTGATTACAGATATAGACTTGCTTCTCCTTTCCAGTCTCCTAAATAAAGCAGAGGAATGAAATTTATGAAGTGAGTCAAGGAAGTGAATAGGAGCAGAGAAAAATAATAACACTGTTTTTTCTTTGTTTAGCTTGATATGTCTAAATATAGTATAAATTAATTGGATGAACTTGAATAAGATATAAATTGAATATTTGATTATTTATTCTGGTTCTTCAATTTTCTATTAGGTGCATGTATGCATATGACTTAAGGGAAAAATGAATTCTCTATCACTGAAGTCTTTTGGTTTGAATGCAATAGCACCATACTTAAGTTCTCTAAGATCTAATATTTTCAACTTACAGATATGCAAGGAACTAGAAAAATATATTATTCTCTCAGCAGGCTTCATGAAGTATTAGGAAATCTAGACACAAGGCAACTCTAGTAGATCAATAGTAGTTCTATTATAACCACAGAGCATTCACACACACATGCACACACAACTTAATCAGGTATCCATATTACCTAGAACTTCCTAACCTAATGAATTCATGATTACTCTTTGTCTTGATAATTTATTCCTACTCTACTAATCATTAATTATAATTTACTTCTTGTATCAAAAGTTTTTACTCTTTTGTGGCTTCTCATTTTATGCACTGGTAACACCGAATGTTGGGGATGAAGAGAAACAGCAATTCTCATTCACTGCTGTGAAAATGTAAAATGGTGAGGTCACTTTGTAAGACAGTTGGCGGTATTTTACAAAACTAAGCATCCTCTTACTATATGATGTAGAAATTGCATTCCTTGATATTTGCCCAAAGGAGTTAAAACTTATTTCCCACACGAAACCCCATACATGCATGTTTATAATAGTTTTCTTCCTAACTGCCAAAACTTGGAAGCAATCAAGATAATCCTCAGTAGGTGAGTGGATAAATACATTATAGCATAGACAAGTAATGGAGTATTATTCAGCACTGAAAAAATGAACTATCAAATCATGAAAAGACATGGAGGAAACACATGCATACTGATAAGTGAGAGAAATCAGATCTGAATAGGCCTCCTACTGTATATTTCCAATTATTTGACAGTCTGGAAAAGGTAAACTATTATAGATGACAAAAAGATTAATGATTATTAGGAATGGCAGGGAGCAAGGAATTAATAGGTGGAGCACAGAGGATATTTAGGGCAGTGAAAATACTCTATATAACCCTGTACTGATAGATAAGTGTCATTGTATATTTGTCCAAACCCAGAGAATGTATCTTCACCTCTGGTAGCTCAGACAGTAGGAAATCTGCTGGCAATGAGGGAGACCTGGGTTCGATCCTTGGATCAGGACGATTCCCTGGAGAAATGGCAACCCACGCCTGTATTCTTTCCTGGAGAATCCCAACGAAAGAGAAACCTAGCAGGCTACAATCATGAGGTCACAAACAGTCAGCCATGCCTGAGTGACTAACACTAGAGAATGTATTTGGTTGGCCAAAAACTTTGCTCAGGTTTTTCCACATGCTGTAAGGCTTTGCTGTGCTGAGTTGCTCAGTCGTGTCCAACTCTTTATAACCTGATGGCCTGCCAAGCTTCTCTGTCCACGGGGATTCTCCAGGCAAGAATACTGGAGTAGGTTGTCATGTCCTTCTCATGCTGTAAGACTAACCCAATACTATAACCAAAGTGAATTCAAAAGTAAACTATGGACTCTCAATGTTTTTTATCTGTCAGTATAGGTGCATCAATATTAGAAATGTGCCCTTTGGTGAGGAATGTCACTAATGAGGGAAACTCATTATGTGTTAGTGCATGGGATATATGGACAATTTCTGTAGTTTCCAATCAATTGTGCTATCACTCTAGAACTGCTATAAACATTAAAATTAAAAATAAATCATCAAGATAAGGCAAATAAGATAATTTTCTTGTGAATGGTTAAGTAATCAGAAGGTCAAGATAGTAGATACAAACTTTATTTTGCAAAATTATAATAGTACCCATTACATTTTCTCTTGAAAGTAGCACTCTTACAGGTAACGTGAGTCTCATGAGCATATTTATTTTGGGCTAACTACAATTTTCATAGGCTATGTATTATTGTGTTGGAAATGTGTATTGTTAGTTTAGTGAATGAGAATTTATTTATAATGTAAAATAGCGAAATCAGGACAATGACATTCAAATATCATGTTTTTATTTTTAGGAAAGTGCTACATATTTTTACATAAATGGTTGACATCATTAGAATGAAACTCTGTATGGAATGTAAAGTAGTTTTATTTTAACTTAGATATCATTAGCCCTAATTACTTTCTTCTCATTGTTTTCTACACATCACATACTTTTACTTCATTTTCTGTCAATGTGACAATAAGCAAGTGGCAAAACCTATCTCAACTATGAATTCCTTATCTATAAAATTGGGAATTAATTATTGCAAACTTCTTAGAAGTTCAGTTAAATTGCTCAGTCGTGTTCGGCTCTTTGTAGCCCCATGAATTGCAGTACACCAGGCCTGTCCAACACCAACTCCCAGAATCACACAAGCTCTTGTCCATCAAGTAGGTACTGCCATCCAGCCATCTCATCCTCTGTCATCTCCTTCTCCTCCTGCCCCTAGTCCCACCCAGCAACAGTCTTTTCCAATGAGTCAACTCTTCTCATGAGGTGGTCAAAGTACTGGAGCTTCAGCTTTAGCATCACTCCTTCCAAAGAACATCTAGGACTGATTTCCCTTAGAATGGACTGGTTGGATCGCCTTGCAGTCCAAGGGACTCTCAAGAGTCTTCTCCAACACCACAGTTCAAAAGCATCAATTCTTCAGTGCTCAGTTTTCTTTAAAGTCCAATTCTCACATCCTTACATGACCACTGGAAAAACCATAACCTTGAATAGATGGACATTTGTTGGCAAACTACTGGCTCTGGTTTTTAATATGCTATTTAGGTTGGTCATAACTTTTCTTTCAAGGAGTAAGCCTCTTCTAATTTCATGGCTGCAATCACCATCTGCAGTGATTTTGGAGCCCCCAAAATAAAGTCTGACACTGTTTCCACTGTTTCTCCACCTATTTCCCATGAAGTGATGGGAATGGATGCCATGATCTTCGTTTTCTGAATGTTTAGCTTTAAGCCAACATTTTCACTTTCCTCTTTCACTTTCATCAAGAAGCTCTTTAGTTCCTCTTCACTTTCTGCCATAATGGTGGTGTCATCGCATATCTGAGGTTATTGATATTTCTCCCGGCAATCTTGATTCCACGTTATGCTTCTTTCAGCCCAGCATTTCTCATGATGTACTCTGCATATAAGTTAATTAAGCAGGGTGACAAATACAGACTTGACATATTCCTTCTCCTATTTGGAACCAGTCTGTTGTTCCATGTCCAGTTCTAACTGTTGCTTCCTGACCTGCATATAGGTTTCTCAAGAGGCAGGTCAGGTGGTCTGGAATTCTCATCTCTTTCAGAATTTTCCAAAGTTTATTGTGATCCACACAGTCAAAGGCTTTGGCATAGGGATAAATGAGAAGTATGTATTTTTCTGAAACTCTCTTGCTTTTTCCATGATCCAGCAGATGTTGGCAATTTGATCTCTAGTTCCTCTGCTTTTCTAAAACCAGCTTGAACATTGGGAAGTTCACTGTTCATGTACTGTTGAAGCCTGGCTTAGAGAATTTTGAGCATTACTTTACTAGCATGTAAGACGAGTGCAATTGTGCGGTAGTTTGAGCATTCTTTGGCATTGCCTTTCTTTGGAATTGGANAATAGGTGAGACCATTTAATAGGGGCCAGAATGAGTAATCTTGTTAAGGTTTTCTTCAGAGTTCAGATACTAAGGTAGTTTTTATTTTCAATATTATTCCACAAACTACACAATAATGACTCTATCACACTTTATAAGTTGTTTAGAGTACCCAAACAACATTTGGGTTATGCTTCTTAACCAAAACATTTTTAATAGTTATGCTTCTTATATGTCAGAACAAAAATGTTTAACTAGCTAATTTTTTACTCAATGTGTTACAACTAAAAATAACAATAATAATTATCAGGCACACAATTATGCAATTCCAATATGATTTATGATTATTCATATTAAAATATGTTCTGTTGCTATTTTAACTCCTCTCTTAATATGTAACATGGATCCAGCATTATTTTTGCCATTCCTTAGTCAAAAGAAACAAAAAATTGTGATCCAAACTTCATTTGCTTACCTGTGTCTGGTGTTCTTCTCCGTTTAGCTCTATACTCGTTTGTATAGTTAATCACAGCTATATCTATCCCTTGCTATGTTTAATGATATGGGAGTAGATGTGATATGTGCCTTTTTTCAGTGTGTGTCTTTTCCTAATAAGCAAACCTAGGTGATTATAAATTCTCAGTAGTGTAGCTGAGTAATGTAAACTAGATAATTGACTAGAATATCCACAGAAGGCTTACAATAAGATAGAAAAGCTCATTAAACCCCTGAGATTTCAGGGGTGTTAAGTCACTGAGATTTCAGAGTTTGCTGTGTTAGCATAACTTGCAATGATTAATCAAAAATAACATGAAAAACACATAAATGAAATAAATAATAACTAGCAAAAAGAAAAACAAATGATAATGAAGACGATGATAATACTGGTGATAACATCTGAAATTTATGATGTCCTGCTGCTGCTGCTGCTCGCTTCAGTCGGGTCCGATTCTCTGCGACCCCATAGACAGCAGCCTACCAGTCCCCCTCCGCCCCCCTCAACCCCCAACACTGGCATTCTCCAGGCAAGAACACTGGAGTGAGTTGCCATTTTGTTCTCCGATGCATGAAAGTGAAAAGTGAAAGTGAAGTCGCTCAGTCGTGTCTGACTCAGTGACCCCATGGACTGGCATCTACCAGGCTCCTCCATCCATGGGATTTTCCAGGCAAGAGAACTGGAATGGGGTGCCTTCTCCTTTATGATGCTCACTCCTTCATTAATTTATTCATAATTTCAAGAAACATTACTTCATTTCTACTATCTGTAAGCACTGTACTGCATCTCATGTTGAGGTCTGGTAAACAATATAGAAAAATCTTTCCTGTTATGTGTATAGCCAATTTAACAAGGGACTCATAAGAGATATTAAAAATTGCTGCAGAATTTAAAAAGGGGAAACATTTGTATTCATACTGTTAGGTAAAAATCATGAATGGAATGACATTTGGTCTATGTCAGGTTTCTGATATCATCTACATTTACCAAACTTCTGAACCTATCTCTTCAGATATGATTTATCATAGAAAACAGAAATGAAGAACTGTATCTTCAGCTCTGATGAATAATAGGATACTAGTATTAGAAATGAGAATAAAGACATAGGATGAGAACAAAAGTTGAAAAATGAACCAAAAAATAATAGTATGGACTAACATTTGCTGGAAAGGAAAACAGACTAGAAAAGAGTGAGATTTCTAACCAGTTCCTTTAAGAGCTCTATTAGACAGTTGTTTAGGATTTTTTGGACATACTACTGTGTGGCATTCAAGGAATCTTTCCTCGGGATCTCTTTGCAGAAGAAAAACAAAAACCACCTAATCGTATTCGGATGTTTTATTTGGATGATGCAAAGGTACTCCTATTAACTGGACAACATGCTGAGTGAGATCAAAACCTGCTTCAGGTGTCCTTGGATTTGAGTCACAACAGACGCTTTAGGTTAAGCTGGTGTAGAGAAATGATACCTGAGCATCCTTCTACAATGCCTGCAATTGGATAACTGCCATGAGAGGGAGCAGAGAGCTCCCAAGAACCAGCCACGGAGAGTCTTGGAATGTCTAATTCAGAGGGAAATTGTGGAAGTGGCAGTGGTGTTAAAACTGCTAATGCACAGTCTAGGACTGCATTTCAAATGGGGAATAATACAGGAAATATTCCATTGCTTTAAGAATGGAAAAGCTCTCATGACAGTACATGCTCTAATTATTTTTATTTGATTCAACCTTCACACCTAGTGTTTTAATAAACTGGACCAGTATAAGGCATTTGCTCTACTCATTAAGGTAATAACAGAAGCCCTGAGAATTATGTTACATTATGGCACAGGAGATCAAGCTGAATATAGAGCCTCAGAGAAAGGTTCAATGCTAAGGAAGAAAAATGTAAGGAACATTTTTCCAGGGGACATAAGACTGAGTTATCATTACCAGAGGCCACAGGTATGTGGCAAAAGGCTGAAAAATCTGGAGATTAAATGTGAGCCTGATGAATCCAGAATTCCACCGTTTTTGATTGAAGTCTTCTGTTTTCCTGGCAGACTGCCTGAATATTCCAGAGTGTAGAGTTGAAAAAAAAAAGAAAACAGATCTAATTACCGGATATCTCTCTCTGGTCATACTCCTAGTCATTCTTATTCTTCTATTTATGTGTACACTTTCAATGCAAAATTTATTAAAATTGGATGATATTAAATAATATGTAAAACATTGTTATTCACTTTTCCTAAATATCTGCTTGCATAGATCTTTCATTTCTGATGCCAGCTAAGTGGCACTTCTTTTTGAAAGACCCACTTTTATCACCTTTATTTTATTCTTCAAATTGATAACTGACATACCACATTAGATTTTTAAATGTATGCTTACTGTCTATCTCTTCCTCTTGAATATAATCCATGAAGCTAGGTATTCTATATGGTGCCCTATCTCCAGCTCTAGATCAGTCCTTACTGTGTAGTATTTATTGAGTAAATTAATAAAAAATGATAAATATCTGTAATTAATATTTACACTTGAAGATTTCACTTGAAGATTAAAAGTATACCATTCTCTATCTTCAATGACTAACACTGTATATTTAAGGGTACATTTTTATTTTCCCTTTCAAACATAAGAATAAATTAGAAGTGAAATATATAAAAATTTTGATGGCGAACATATCTCAATCAATCACATAATGCTTCTTTTCAATATTCTTACATATTTCAAGTGAGTAGCAAGATATAAATGGGTAAACTGGCATTTTTTTTTCATTTGAGAACTTTGCAACCTTAAATCAAATAAAAGCAGTGCATTTCTGTGTAGTTTTAAAACACAGCTGGAACTGTTTACTCTCTAGAGAAGTTTTGATTACAGATATAGACTTGCTTCTCCTTTCCAGTCTCCTAAATAAAGCAGAGGAATGAAATTTATGAAGTGAGTCAAGGAAGTGAATAGGAGCAGAGAAAAATAATAACACTGTTTTTTCTTTGTTTAGCTTGATATGTCTAAATATAATATAAATTAATTGGATGAACTTGAATAAGATATAAATTGAATATTTGATTATTTATTCTGGTTCTTCAATTTTCTATTAGGTGCATGTATGCATATGACTTAAGGGAAAAATGAATTCTCTATCACTGAAGTCTTTTGGTTTGAATGCAATAGCACCATACTTAAGTTCTCTAAGATCTAATATTTTCAACTTACAGATATGCAAGGAACTAGAAAAATATATTATTCTCTCAGCAGGCTTCATGAAGTATTAGGAAATCTAGACACAAGGCAACTCTAGTAGATCAATAGTAGTTCTATTATAACCACAGAGCATTCACACACACATGCACACACAACTTAATCAGGTATCCATATTACCTAGAACTTCCTAACCTAATGAATTCATGATTACTCTTTGTCTTGATAATTTATTCCTACTCTACTAATCATTAATTATAATTTACTTCTTGTATCAAAAGTTTTTACTCTTTTGTGGCTTCTCATTTTATGCACTGGTAACACCGAATGTTGGGGATGAAGAGAAACAGCAATTCTCATTCACTGCTGTGAAAATGTAAAATGGTGAGGTCACTTTGTAAGACAGTTGGCGGTATTTTACAAAACTAAGCATCCTCTTACTATATGATGTAGAAATTGCATTCCTTGATATTTGCCCAAAGGAGTTAAAACTTATTTCCCACACGAAACCCCATACATGCATGTTTATAATAGTTTTCTTCCTAACTGCCAAAACTTGGAAGCAATCAAGATAATCCTCAGTAGGTGAGTGGATAAATACATTATAGCATAGACAAGTAATGGAGTATTATTCAGCACTGAAAAAATGAACTATCAAATCATGAAAAGACATGGAGGAAACACATGCATACTGATAAGTGAGAGAAATCAGATCTGAATAGGCCTCCTACTGTATATTTCCAATTATTTGACAGTCTGGAAAAGGTAAACTATTATAGATGACAAAAAGATTAATGATTATTAGGAATGGCAGGGAGCAAGGAATTAATAGGTGGAGCACAGAGGATATTTAGGGCAGTGAAAATACTCTATATAACCCTGTACTGATAGATAAGTGTCATTGTATATTTGTCCAAACCCAGAGAATGTATCTTCACCTCTGGTAGCTCAGACAGTAGGAAATCTGCTGGCAATGAGGGAGACCTGGGTTCGATCCTTGGATCAGGACGATTCCCTGGAGAAATGGCAACCCACGCCTGTATTCTTTCCTGGAGAATCCCAACGAAAGAGAAACCTAGCAGGCTACAATCATGAGGTCACAAACAGTCAGCCATGCCTGAGTGACTAACACTAGAGAATGTATTTGGTTGGCCAAAAACTTTGCTCAGGTTTTTCCACATGCTGTAAGGCTTTGCTGTGCTGAGTTGCTCAGTCGTGTCCAACTCTTTATAACCTGATGGCCTGCCAAGCTTCTCTGTCCACGGGGATTCTCCAGGCAAGAATACTGGAGTAGGTTGTCATGTCCTTCTCATGCTGTAAGACTAACCCAATACTATAACCAAAGTGAATTCAAAAGTAAACTATGGACTCTCAATGTTTTTTATCTGTCAGTATAGGTGCATCAATATTAGAAATGTGCCCTTTGGTGAGGAATGTCACTAATGAGGGAAACTCATTATGTGTTAGTGCATGGGATATATGGACAATTTCTGTAGTTTCCAATCAATTGTGCTATCACTCTAGAACTGCTATAAACATTAAAATTAAAAATAAATCATCAAGATAAGGCAAATAAGATAATTTTCTTGTGAATGGTTAAGTAATCAGAAGGTCAAGATAGTAGATACAAACTTTATTTTGCAAAATTATAATAGTACCCATTACATTTTCTCTTGAAAGTAGCACTCTTACAGGTAACGTGAGTCTCATGAGCGTATTTATTTTGGGCTAACTACAATTTTCATAGGCTATGTATTATTGTGTTGGAAATGTGTATTGTTAGTTTAGTGAATGAGAATTTATTTATAATGTAAAATAGCGAAATCAGGACAATGACATTCAAATATCATGTTTTTATTTTTAGGAAAGTGCTACATATTTTTACATAAATGGTTGACATCATTAGAATGAAACTCTGTATGGAATGTAAAGTAGTTTTATTTTAACTTAGATATCATTAGCCCTAATTACTTTCTTCTCATTGTTTTCTACACATCACATACTTTTACTTCATTTTCTGTCAATGTGACAATAAGCAAGTGGCAAAACCTATCTCAACTATGAATTCCTTATCTATAAAATTGGGAATTAATTATTGCAAACTTCTTAGAAGTTCAGTTAAATTGCTCAGTCGTGTTCGGCTCTTTGTAGCCCCATGAATTGCAGTACACCAGGCCTGTCCAACACCAACTCCCAGAATCACACAAGCTCTTGTCCATCAAGTAGGTACTGCCATCCAGCCATCTCATCCTCTGTCATCTCCTTCTCCTCCTGCCCCTAGTCCCACCCAGCAACAGTCTTTTCCAATGAGTCAACTCTTCTCATGAGGTGGTCAAAGTACTGGAGCTTCAGCTTTAGCATCACTCCTTCCAAAGAACATCTAGGACTGATTTCCCTTAGAATGGACTGGTTGGATCGCCTTGCAGTCCAAGGGACTCTCAAGAGTCTTCTCCAACACCACAGTTCAAAAGCATCAATTCTTCAGTGCTCAGTTTTCTTTAAAGTCCAATTCTCACATCCTTACATGACCACTGGAAAAACCATAACCTTGAATAGATGGACATTTGTTGGCAAACTACTGGCTCTGGTTTTTAATATGCTATTTAGGTTGGTCATAACTTTTCTTTCAAGGAGTAAGCCTCTTCTAATTTCATGGCTGCAATCACCATCTGCAGTGATTTTGGAGCCCCCAGAATAAAGTCTGACACTGTTTCCACTGTTTCTCCACCTATTTCCCATGAAGTGATGGGAATGGATGCCATGATCTTCGTTTTCTGAATGTTTAGCTTTAAGCCAACATTTTCACTTTCCTCTTTCACTTTCATCAAGAAGCTCTTTAGTTCCTCTTCACTTTCTGCCATAATGGTGGTGTCATCGCATATCTGAGGTTATTGATATTTCTCCCGGCAATCTTGATTCCACGTTATGCTTCTTTCAGCCCAGCATTTCTCATGATGTACTCTGCATATAAGTTAATTAAGCAGGGTGACAAATACAGACTTGACATATTCCTTCTCCTATTTGGAACCAGTCTGTTGTTCCATGTCCAGTTCTAACTGTTGCTTCCTGACCTGCATATAGGTTTCTCAAGAGGCAGGTCAGGTGGTCTGGAATTCTCATCTCTTTCAGAATTTTCCAAAGTTTATTGTGATCCACACAGTCAAAGGCTTTGGCATAGGGATAAATGAGAAGTATGTATTTTTCTGAAACTCTCTTGCTTTTTCCATGATCCAGCAGATGTTGGCAATTTGATCTCTAGTTCCTCTGCTTTTCTAAAACCAGCTTGAACATTGGGAAGTTCACTGTTCATGTACTGTTGAAGCCTGGCTTAGAGAATTTTGAGCATTACTTTACTAGCATGTAAGACGAGTGCAATTGTGCGGTAGTTTGAGCATTCTTTGGCATTGCCTTTCTTTGGAATTGGAATGAAAACTGACCTTTTCCAGTCCTGTGGCCACTGCTGAGTGTTCCAAANGAGAATTTTGAGCATTACTTTACTAGCATGTAAGACGAGTGCAATTGTGCGGTAGTTTGAGCATTCTTTGGCTTTGCCTTTCTTTGGAATTGGAATGAAAACTGACCTTTTCCAGTCCTGTGGCCACTGCTGAGTGTTCCAAATTTGCTGGCATATTGAGTGCCACACTTTCACAGCATCATCTTTCAGGATTTGAAATAGCTCCACTGGAATTCCATCTCCTCCACTAGCTTTGTTTGTAATGATGCTTTCTAAGGCCCAGTTGACTTCACATTCCAGGATGTCTGGCTCTAGGTGGGTGATCACAGCATTGTGATTATCTGGGTCATGAAGATCTTTTTTGTACAATTCTTCTGTGTATTCTTGCCACCTCTTCTTAATATCTTCTGCTTCTGTTAAGTCTATACCATTTCTGTCCTTTATTGAGCCCATCTTTGCATGAAATGTTCCCTTGGTATCTCTCATTTTCTTGAAGAGATCTCTAGTCTTTCCCATTCTGTTCTTTTCTTCTATTTCTTTGCATTGATCACTGAGGAAGGCTTTCTTTTCTTTACTTGCTATTCTTTGGAACCCTACAGTCATATGCTTGTATCTTTCTTTTTCTCCTTCGCTTTTCACCTTTCTTCTTTTCACAGCTATTTGTAGGTCTTCCCAGACAGCCATTTTTGTTTTTTTGCGTTACTTTTCATGGGGATGGTATTCATCCCTGTCTCCTATACAATGTCACAAACCTCCATCCATAGTTCATCAGACACTCTATCAGATCTAGTCCCTTAAGTCTATTTCTCATTTCCACTTTATAAACATAAGGTATTTGATTTTAATATATTAGAGTTTTATTACAAATGGCATTATTATTATTGTTATGATCATTGTTCTGGATTATGACAAAACTAGAATGTGTGTTTTTAAAATGCCTAAATCACACACATAAAATATTCAAAATTCCAATAATTAAAAGGATTATAAAATTTTAGAAAGTCTATTAGAATTTCTATCTGAAACTTAACATGCTTAGACTGGATTATTTTAGAAGAGTTAATGGAGAAAATGTTAACAGAGCAGAAGGCAGTCTGTAGACAAGGCCTGATAACTGATTTCTATATCTAGACCTAAAGATTTAAAAGAAAAGGCAGGTACCAGAGCTCAGGGACAGAGAGAGAGCTGTGGGGAGAGGCTGCTTGACAGTTATCGTGATTTTACTAACACAAAAGTGTACATGAAATCTGTAGTAAACCCATAGGAGTGGAAGATCTGGAACAAATAATCAGACTTACTAACATCACTCCCTCTGATTTCCTGCTAGTTTGGATTCAAATTGATCGAATCCAAATTTTACCCAAAATACGATGGAATCCTCAGTTTTCTAGAACCAGCAATGGAAGGAGGAAAGTGTTGAGCTGATCTTGAGAATAATGGATATTACCCACTACTTTTATTTTAAAGTAATTATCTGATTAATACAGTTCTGAAATATCCTTTTTTTTTTTTTTTTTGGGGGTANCAACACCTACCATCTTACTTGGGTTTCTCTTACCTTGGGTGTGGGGTATCTCTTCACAGCTGCTCCAGCAAAGTGCAGCTGCTGCTGCTTACCTTGGACAAGGGGTATCTCCTCACCACTGCTGTTCCACAATATATTTATGTGTTTTTCTGTTTCTAACTTCCAGGAATCTCTAGGCATATCAAACTTTCTTCTTGATATTCAAGCCCACTTCAAAATCCTTTTCTTCTCTATCTCAGTAGATGGCTTTAAGTATAATTTATTCATAGAGAATATAAATATAATCAGGTTTAAAAACCTTACAAGTACATTCCCTCTTCACTCACCATATAAAACTTAGTTTCTACTGTCCCCCCCCAAATTAAAAAAATTTTAGAAATAAAACTTCAGCACATTTAAATCAATATCATAAGCTATTCTAAAATTACATCTATTGCAAACACATAGTGGAGAAGGCAATGACAACCCACTCCAGTACTCTTGCCTAGCAAATCCCACGGACAGAGGAGACTGGTAAGCTGCAGTCCATGGTATCGCTAGGAGTCAGACACGACTGAGTGACTTCACTTTCACTTTTCACCTTCATGCATTGGAGAAGGAAATGGCAACCCACTCCAGTGTTCTTGCCTGGAGAATCCCAGGGACTGGGGAGCCTGGTGGGTTGCCATCTCTGGGGTCGCACAGAGTTGGACAAGACTGAAGTGACTTAGCAGCAGCAGCAGCAAACACTTAGAAATCAGGTAGTATATAAAATTCAGAGAAGCCAATGGCATTCCACTCCAGTACTCTTGCCTGGAAACTCTTATGGATGGAGGAGCCTGGTAGGCTGCAGTCCATGGGGTCGCTGAGTCAGACACGACTGAGCAACTTCACTTTCACTTTTCACTTTCATGCATTGGAGAAGGAAATGGCAACCCACTCCAGTGTTCTAGCCTGGAGAATCCCAGAGATGGTGGAGCCCAATGGGCTGCCACCTATGGGGTCGCACAGAGTAGGATACGACTGAAGCGACTTAGCAGCAGCAGCAGCAGTATATAAAATTAGCACATTTTAAATGTTTTCAAGGAAGTAAAGAAAATACTTTGGCTGTAAACAAAGTAGGGCTACTGTGTTAAGTAAATCCTGAATATTCACTGGAAGGACTGATGCTGAAGATGAAACTCCAATATTTTGGCCAGCTGATGCCAAGAACTGACTCATTTGAAAAGATCCTAATGCTGGGAAAGATCGAAGGTGAGGGGAGGAGAGGACGATAGAGGATGAGATGGTTGGATGGCATCACAAACTTAATGGACATGAGTTTGAGTATACTCCAGGAGTTGGTGATGGATAGGGAGGCCTAACGTGCTACAGTCCATGGGGTTGCAAAAAGTTGGATGCAACTTAGCCACTGAACTGAACTGAGCTGACTGTGTAAGCTGCTTATCATTCCAATTGACTTTTAAAGTGTGGTTTCCGACAAACACGATAACAAGTTTTGGATTCTAAGGAGTAAATTGTGAACAGGAGAAAAAGCCTTTAGCTATATAAATTGGGTAATCAGAACAGAGATACACACGTAAAGGCAAGGTATTAAAGGGCTATATATTAAGATGGCTAGACAATCTCTTTAAAGAGGTCTCTTTAAAGGTCTCTTTCCATCAGCAACAGTGGGTGTTAGTCATTCAGTTAATTCTGACTGTGGTCCCTTGGAGTGTAGCCCATCAGGCTTCTCTGTCCATGGGATTCTCCAGTCAAGAATACTGGAGTGGGTATCACTCCCTTCTCTTAGGAGATTTTCCCAACCCAGTGATTGAACCCAGGTCTCCTGCACTGAAGGTGGATTCTTTACCACCTGAGCTGCCAGAGACTTTCACTTTCACACACTTTCCATCAGCAAAGGGAAAGATTTAAAAATTGCTTGTTTAGACCTAATGAAGAAAAATCAAAGTTCCCTTTTAATTTTAATTTTGATAATTCAAATTTTATGTTCTGTCCTCTGCCAGGTTGTAGTTTCAAATGGATACTACTAACTGATCTGGGTAACTCAAAGTTGAGAAATAAGTTTTAATTAATCTCAGATAGAGAGAAAATCAGTGCATCTAAAAGAAGTGAATATGATCACCTTAGAGGAACATATTCTTAAACCAGGCCTTCCAAAGTGAGCACCATATAGACTCAGATGATCATGAGTATACTCTAAAACATCATCACACTTGGGATCCTAGAAGCAAAAATCAGTGGAAATAATACACAGCAGAATTCAAATTTGTAAAATACTTATATTAATATATTACAGTTTTCATACTGGATATAAAACTGTGATTAAAAATTTCAAGTTCAGTTCAGCCACTCAGTTATGTCTGACTCTTTGCAACGCCATGGACTGCAGTATTCCAGGCTTCTCTATCACCAACTCCTAGAGTTTCCTCAAACTCATATCCATTGAGTTGGTGATGCCATCAAACAATCTCATCCTCTGTTGCCCCCTTCTCCTCCTGCCTTCAGTCTTTCCAAGCATCAGTAGCCAAGGTATTGGAACTCCAGCATCAGTTCTTCCAATGAATATTCAGGACTTGTTTCCTTTGGGATTGACTGGTTTGATCTTCTTGCAGTGCAAGGGACTATCAGGAATCTTCTCCAACACCATAGTTTCAAACCATTAATTATTTGGTGCTCAGCTTTGTTTATGGTCCAACTCTCATATCCATACAAGACTATTGGAAAAACCATAGCTAGACAGACTTTGTTGACAAAATGATGTCTCTGTTTTTTAATATGCTGTCTAGGTTGGTCATAGCTTTACTTCAAAGAGCAAGCATCTTTTAATTTCATGGCTACAGTCAACATCTGCAGTGATTTTGGAGCCTAGGAAAATAAAATCTGCCACTATTTCCATTGTTTCCCCATCTATTTGTCATGAAGTGATGGGAAAACAGATGCCATGATCTTCACTTTTTGAATGCTGAGTTTTAAGCCAGGTTTTTCATTCTCCTCTTTCAGCTTCATCAAGAAGGTCTTCAGTTCCTCTTCACTTTCTGCCATAAGGGTGATGTCATCTGCATATCTGGGGTTATTGATATTTCATGATGTACTCTACATATAAATTAAATAAGCAGGGTGACAACATGCAACCTGATGTGCTCCTTTCCCAATTTGGAACCAGTCCATTGTTCCATGTCTGGTTCTAACTATTGCTTCTTGACCTGCATACAGGTCTCTCAAGAGCCAAGTAAGGTGGTCTGGTATTCCCAGCTCTTTAAGAATTTTCCACAGTTTATGGGTTAAAATTTTACAAAATTAAGAAAAGGAAATTTAAATTCTGAGCCAAGAAGAAGGTGCTATAAAAATGATGTGGATTTGAAAACAAAGAAATAAAACTAGAAATAAATAGTTTTATTAGAATTAAACCAATATTGATTGGTTAGCAGTAGACTAACTGTAGTTTGGGGTTCTCTGGTGGCTCAGAGGTAAGAATCTGCCTGAAATGCAGAAGACAAGTACTCAGTCCCTGGGTGGGGAAAATCCCCAGGAGGAGAGCATGCAGCCCACTCCAGTATTCTTGCCTGCAGAATCTCATGGACACAGGAGCCTGGTGGGCTATGGACCATAGGGTTGCAAAGAGTCAGGTTTAAATGAAGTGACTGAGCACACACACAACTATAGTTTGAGTGAATTAAAAAAATAGATGAAGATGTTAGGAAAGATAAAACTCCAAAGGCAAAGAGATGGAAAATATTTCTATGCTTTTGAATCACTGATGGAGAGGAGTAAAATAATGAGATCTATCTTTAGCATTATCAAAATTCTAAAAGAAGAAACCTTAGTAGGGGAAAATAAATTCATGATGACATACTGGATAAAGATTTTTTTCAGAATGTATTGGTGATGGTAATCTCAAATTCAGTAAAGTACAAGTGTGTGCTGTGTGCTCAGCCCCTCAGTCATGTCCAACTCTTTTCCAGCCCACTAGAGTCCTCTGTCCATGGAATTTTTCAGGCAAGAATTCTGAAATGAGTTGCCATTTCTTACTCCAGGGGATCTTCCTGACCCAGAGATTGAACCTGTGTCTCTTGTATTTCCTGCATTGGCTGGTGGACTCTGTACAACTGTGCCACCTGGGAAACCCCCATACTACACTTGATCTTATCCAAAACGCTGAGAAATGATTTCTTTCTCCAGGGCATTTTCCCCATCCAGGGAGAGAACCCACATCTCCTGCATCACAAAGCAGATTTGTTACCATTGATCCACCAGGAAAGTCATTGTATAAGGAATCCCAACAAATGTAGTTTAAAAGAACTCTTGTAGAATAGTGAAACTGTTGATCATGAAAGATAGTGGGAAGATTTAACAAACATTCAGAGTAAACAGGTTTCCAATCTACAAATCCTAATTAGAATGACTGAAAGCTGATTAAGAGCAAAATTGAAACAAACAAAAAAAAACTAATCAATAAAACTTAGTATTGATCTCTAAGTAGAGAAATATAATGTTACCTAAACTGACTTAAAATAGAAAATCTGAATATATGTTTAAAACAATTAAACCAAATAAATAGGAAGTGCATATGTTTGTCAAAATGTCTAAAAATTTTGAGGAGATAGTGTCTGGTTTTTTTTTTTTTTCCCCACATTTTCCTACTGTGTAGATGTTCACTTTGTATAGTCAGGAAAAGCTCTTAAATGATAAGTAATGCATAGAAAACAACAGTTAAGATGTGAATTCTATAATTTAAAACTATTAGGTGATCTTTGGTAGCAAATTATTTGTTGAAACTGCACACGTATGTGTGTGCACACATGTGCAAGTGCAAGTACACATTCATGTACACATTATTAAATGCTGGGAGCCTAACCAAATGAAGGAGGATTTCATGCCATTTTGTGTATGTTGGTGAAATTCAAATATTTCAATTTGTTGGCAATTTTACTTATAAAAATTTATTCATAGACTTGTTTATTTATAAAAGGGAAAATAATTTTCAGAGCATTGATTACTTTAAATGTATTGTTCATTTTGAAATTTCAATTTTTGAAAGCATTTTTGACACCCTGTATTACACAGTTGAGTTAATTACTCTTGATTAAATTCCCTAAACAAGATGTTATTTTGTAAGCGCTATTCAGTTCATGTGATTATCATAAATTAGTAAGTAGGAATACAATAGTAGAAACAGCACTGAGGAAAGAATCAGAACAAAGAATATTTCTACCATATTAGCTGGGGTAATAGACTTATTTCTCTCTCTTTTTTTTTTTTTTCTATTTAAGTCAAATTTATTTGAAATCACTTGAGCCTGATGAAAGTGAGAGCCCAAAGAAATGAGAACCCAAAGAAATATCTCACTTTCTGATATGTAAAATAGTTGGAGTATTCTCAAAGACAAAGAGTGAAATTTTGTAGAATAACTTCTTATGGTCACTGTTAACACCTGTTCTATAGAGGACAAATTCCTTTCTGTGATTATGATATTGACTTTAAAAAATTTTTAATCGAAGCATAACTGATTTACAATGTTGTGACAATCTTTGTTATACAGCAAAGTGACTCAATTATACATATATAGACATTCTCTTTGTTTAATATTCTTCTCCATTATGGTTTATCACAGGATATTAGATGTAATTCCCTGTGCTATGTAGCAGGAACTTATTGTTTATCCACCCTATATATAATAGTGTGCATCTGCTAATTCCAAACTCCCAGGCCTTCCCTCCTCCACCTCCTCCCCCTAGACAACAGCAACTCTGTGTCTATGTCTGTGAGTCTGCTTCTATTTTGTAGATAGCTAATCTGTGCCATGTTTTAGACTCCATATGTATATATACAATATCATATGGTATTTATCTTTCTCTTTCTGACTTCACTTAGTATGATAATCTCTAGTTACAAACATCTAAGTCAGTTTCTTAGTAATACTGAGTATACTTATCTATGTTTATGTTCAGTCGCTTCAGTTATGTCTCTTTGCAACTCCATGGGACCACAGCCTGCCACAGCCTGCAGACTCAGTCTATGGGATTCTCCAGGCAAGAAAACTGGAGTGGATTGCCATTTCCTTCTCCAGGGGATCTTCCTGACCCAAGGATTAAACTCAGGTCTCCTGCATTGAAGGCAGATTCTTTACTATCTGAGCCACCAGAGAAGCCCATGGATATAATAAGGCATCTTAAGTAGTTCAGTGATAAAGAATATACTTGCCAATGCAGGGGGCCCAGGTTCCATCCCTGGGTGAGGAAGATCACCTGGAGAAGAAAATGGCAACCCACTCCAGTATACTTGCCTGGAAAATCCTATGGACAGAGTAGCCTTGTGGGTTACAGTCTATGGGTTAGCAAAAGAGTCGAACAGGATGTAGTGACTAAACAACAAGGATTACATTGGAAAGATGTGCAAGAGTGACTTTAGGTTATTGTAGGTATCCAAACAAGCATTGGAAAACAGTGAATTAAGGAGAAAACAGTAAGGACCAGTGATGAGGAAGGTACTTTTGGATAGGTTACCAAAGCCAAGGAAGAGAACTGAACAATTGATTATTTTACAAAAAGCTGGTTCTGAGGTTAGTCAATGGGTTGGTGATAAAAACCACATCTGTACATAACTTCAGAAAATTAGTAGAGGGCATCAGTTTCACAGTTCTGGAAAGAATATTACTCCACTCTTTCATTTCTACTTTGACTAAATTAGATGATTAAGGATTGAATCAATTCTAATATATTTTAATATCAATAGAGTATTGTATTAGTGTCTGACAAAATAACTCTGGAATATTAATTAAAACTGGCTTGCCTATGAACACTATTGCATAAAATATAGTTGTGGTAAAGAAACACAGATTTAATATAACAGATAAGTCATTACATACCTAATTCCCAAAATTGTGTTAATTTTATTTTAAATGTCAGTTGAAAGCAAGGAAATGATTCATCTTAATTAATCCTTAGAAATTTCCAAAATTATATTGTTTTCCAAAAGGTGATGAAAAGACCAAAGCATACCTTGGAATAATGATAAAATAAGTTCAACTTTTAAGTATTGAAACTTGCAAATGTGTGAATTAAATATGTAAAATACAGCATTTCTCTTGTATCATAAATATTTGTTAACATAGTAGTCCTAGAACCCCATTTCTAAGAAAAATATCTGTTTTTACAGATTGTTCAAATAAGCACCACAAACAAATTTGTGAATAACATTTCATACCTAAATACATCTGTAAATTCAAAAACTTGGAGTTTTTACACATGAAAAGAATTAGCTTAGCTTAGGAATGATTGAGACCAAATGGCAAATGGTTGGAACACTGGATTCTCAAGTGTAAGGAACTCCCTGGTGACTGACATTGAACAAAATGCATAAAAAGTGTTAAGCACAGTTACAAGATGCAAGCAATACTTTTATTGATTTTTTTTTCTTTATGTGGTAGCTCAGAAAGCATGAAGCTAGATGAATAAGTATAGGTATTTTGATATTTCAATGACCAATCCCAGAGGGTGCTAAGATGAGAACAGAAAAGAAGAAAAAGGGAAAAAACAAACAAAAAAACTTTATGAGTTGATGGTTTCCATCCCTATACCAAATTATACAATCCAATTTTGAATCCAGTTTAAAACTTCTGGCTTCAAGGTCTGGAAAAGTGAGACCCTTACTAACTCAGCAATCACATGACTCTGTTCACCCCTGCCTTCTGATACACTGACTCACAATGTTGTCTGTGCCAAGGTTATTCTTAAAGAAATTGAGAAAATGAAATTTCTTTATTACAGTTAAAGGACAAAAAGATAGACTTTATTCCCCATTTCCAAATATTCCTTTGAAATTCTCTTAACTCCAGACCCAATTTTTTTTTTTTTTTGAGCAAAAGCAGATTCACTGTTTATAGGCATTCAGTTAAGATATGCAATGATTCAAGATTTCATTTTACTTTAGAAGTCTTCTCAACATCATCCTTCTTTTCCTTAATAGATATTTATCAAAACTATAGTTTGTTCTCCAATTCAGAAAGTCTTTTAAAAATTCTTCTATAAATATCCAAGGCATAAAGAAGTGATTGAGGATAAAGAGATCAAAAAGAGTCAAGTCTTACCTCTAATGATAACAAAAAAAATTAGCACTAATATTTTATTTTATTTTTTAAATATAAATTTATTTATTTTAATTGGAGATTAATTACTTTATAATATTGTATTGGTTTTACCATACATCAACAAGAATCCACCCCAGGTATACATGTGTACCCCATCCTGAACACCCCTCCTTCCTCCCTCCCTGTACCATCCCTCTGGGTCATCTCAGTGCACCAGACCCAAGCATCCACTATCGTGCACTGAACCTGGACTGGCAATTCATTTCATATATGATATTATACATGTTTCAATGCCATTCTCCCAAATCATCCCACCCTTTCCCTCTCCCACAGAGTCCAAAAGACTGTTCTATACATCTGTGTCTCTTGCTGTCTCACATACAGGGTTATCATTACCATCTTTCTAAACCCCTTATATATGTGTTAGTATACTGTATTGGTGTTTTAAATGAGTATTATTGGGATCACTGTTTGTCAATATGTTACTTTGCATATAGATACCATCTTATGATATTTTAAGTTTTATCCTGAAATTGTAATTTGGAGCAATTTTTAAAAGGTTAAAAATGTTAAACCAAAATAGTATTCTATCTGATTAATTTTAGCCACATCGTTTGTTATTTTAGCTCCTCTGAGAAGCAGATACCAAAATATTTTACCCTGCAAAATATTTGTATAAGCTTTATGTGGTATTAATAATTTACTTTTATTAAGTATGCCTAGGAAGACATAAAAAAGAGGAATTATGAAAATATCAGGGAGACATAAATAAAAACTATAGACAATACACATTTAAACAAATCCATAGGGTGATTTATCAGTATGGCTTAAAAATATTGAATATGAAACTAATATGCTTGTATCATATAAACTAGGGTTTCAGACTGTTGAATAACAGATCTCATTGCAAAGAAGAGTCACAACATGATTATGAGATGAAACAATGAAGGGAAATAAAACCAATAAAAATTGGCAAATTACTCCTAAATCATTCTTATTATTGCTTATTTGTAGTACTTTCTATTATTAATATTACTAAATATTCCCATTTGATCAACANTCATTGCAAAGAAGAGTCACAACATGATTATGAGATGAAACAATGAAGGGAAATAAAACCAATAAAAATTGGCAAATTACTCCTAAATCATTCTTATTATTGCTTATTTGTAGTACTTTCTATTATTAATATTACTAAATATTTCCATTTGATCAACATACCAAGGAGTTGATGGAATTACACAGGGTGACTAGAGGTAGTGTAAGATCAACTATTCTCTGTGACAGAAATATTTTTAGAAATGTTGAGAGGCATATGATCCATGATAGCCATTAGGATCTACCTCTCTAATCTCTGGTTGCTAGTGAGCAAAACTGAACAAAGGTTCCAGCCATACAGCTGTGAAATCCATCAGATTTCCTCGGAGATTGACCCTCAATAGCTGTTCCCAAACAGGGACTGAGCACGAAGAGACACTAAGGCACATCCATTCCTAGAAGACACTGAAATCCCTTGATACGTGGGTGACTTTAGCTCACAGTCTCCTCAGAGACCATGCTGACCTCTTAGAAATGCATTGCAATACAGTATTACTAACTGTGCTCACCATGCTGTTACATTAGTATACTTGAAAGTTGCTAAGCATAGATATTAAATATTCTTACTGCACACATACACACAAAACATACAGGAAGTTAACTGTGTGAAGTAACGGATGTGTTAACTAAGCCTTTTATGATAGTTATCATTTCACAATGTCTGTATATTATATATATAAAATCGTCACATTACACACCTGATACACAGTGTTATATGACAATTAAGTCTCAGTAACACTAGGGGGAAAAGAACTGTGCTGCAGTCTAAGATGCTTCTGCCCAACCTTCCTTCTCTCCCTTCATTGCCTTGGCTTTAACTTGATTCAAGGCTGTACCAAGTTTTAATGGCTCTTCTGCCTTTCCCTGATTCTTTTATTTCCTGTACAATCATTGTCCCTAATAAATCTCTTGCAGAGTGAACTGTGCTTTGGCTTCTGCTTTTCAGAAGACCCAGGCAAGCTCATGATGTGTCTAAAACTTTTCAAAATGCTATTTTTTTTTTCAGATTTCTAACCTACAAATCACTGTTTTGCATTACCATTTCAGAATAAAAACATGTGGAGGAGCTGCTACTTAAGAAATGTGTCAGCTCTGTGACATTGTTACAAAGAAATTTGTTAGCTTTGTGTCACTACTGCTATTTTTGTGCTTTTTTATGGTTCTTCATGTCTTTGTCTTTGGGTGCAGTTACAGAAAATGAAAGCTAAGAAAAACAGGTTATTACTTAGTCGGGAAATGTTAAGAGGGGAAAAAAAAAACCCAAGAAAATAGAGTCAAATAAAATAATTTGAAAGGTCAGTACAGAGAATAAACCCTGAAGGAAGAAAGGAGGGCTCCATGAGTACAGCAGCACCTGAGAAGGAGCCCTAGGCTGAGAGGTCCATGAAAGATGTTACCAGCACTACTTGAAAAGCAGAATAGGATATATACATTTTGGCAATACACTGTGTTCTGATGATCAAATACATATTTACATGCATGCTTATGCAAATATTCTTACTAAGTATTAATTTCAGTGAAAGACAGTAAGAATGTTTCATATAAAACATTTGACTAGCAACATTTTCACAAATTCATTCAAATTATTACACAATAACATAAATTAAAATTTAAGCTTTATTGTTGAGATAAAAGTTACTATGCATAATCTCCATAGTTCCTATGGAATGGTTTTAATATAATAATAATGATCAGTTCAGTTCAGTTCAGTCGCTCAGTCATGTCCGACTCTTTGCGACCCCATGAATCGCAGCACACCAGGCCTCCCTGTTCATTACCATCTCTCGGAGTTCACTCAGACTCACGTCCATTGAATCCGTGATGCCATACAGCCATCTCATCCTAGGTCGTCCCCTTCTCCTCCTGCCCCGGAATCCCTCTCAGCATCAGAGTCTTTTCCAATGAGTCAACTCTTCACATGAGGTGACCAAAGTACTGGACTTTCAGCTTTAGCATCATTCCTTCCAAAGAAATCCTAGGGCTGATCTCCTTCAGAATGGACTGGTTGGATCTCCTTGCAGTCCAAGGGACTCGCAAGAGTCTTCTCCAACACCACAGTTTAAAAGCATCAATTCTTTGGTGCTCAGCCTTCTTCACAGTCCAACTCTCACATCCATACATGACCACAGGAAAAACCATAGCCTTGACTAGATGGACCTTAGTCAGCAAAGTAATCTCTGCTTTTGAATATGCTATCTAGGTTGGTCATAACTTTTCTTCCAAGGACTAAGCGTCTTTTAATTTCATGGCTGCAGTCACCATCTGCAGTGATTCTGGAGCCCAGAAAAATAAAATCTGACACTGTTTCCACTGTTTCCCCATCTATTTCCCATGAAGTGATGGGTCCAGATGCCATGATCTTCCTTTTCTGAATGTTGAGCTTTAGGCCAACTTTTTCACTCTCCTCTTTCACTTTCATCTAGAGGCTTTTTTAGTTCCTCTTCACTTTCTGTCATAACAGTGGTGTCATCTGCCTATCTGAGGTTATTGATATTTCTCCTGGCAATCTTGATTCCAGCTTGTGTTTCTTTTACCCAGTGTTTCTCATGATGTACCCTGCATATAAGTTAAATAAGCAGTGTGACAATATACAACCTTGACGGACTCCTTTTCCTATTTGGAACCAGTCTGTTTATCAGTAACAAAGTGTTGCATGCTTGCTTAGTCACTTCAGTTCAGTTCAGTTCAGTCCCTCAGTCGTTTCTAACTCTTTGCAACCCCATGAATCGCAGCACGCCAGGCCTCCCTGTCCATCACCAACTCCTGGAGTTCAGTCAGACTCATGTCCATTGTGTCCAATTCTTTGTGATGCTATGGACTGTAGCCAACCAGGCTCCTCAGTCCATGGGCTTCTCCAGGCAAGAATACTGGAGTGGGCTGCCGTGCTCTCCTCCAGAAGATCTTCCAGATCCAGGGATAGAAAGAATTTGCATCTCCTGTGTCGCCTGCACTGCAGGTTGATTCTTTACCCACGGGGTCATCAGGAAGCAATTACCTAAGTGATATAAAAATAATTATTGAAAATAAACTAAAAATGTAATTACTTATGAATTAACTCATTAATATGTAATAGATGAAAACAAGCAGGAAGATTACTTTTGTACAATAAAAAATTGAAACAGGAAAACTTAAAAAATACAAATAACTTTATATTTGCCATTTCTACAGATAAATAATTAACTTTACATTGATAACATAAAAATAGTGTGAGAAAGAAAGCTGAAATGATTCAGAGCAGATAGCCACATTCTGTTCCACTGAATATATTCCTGTGAATTTTTTCTTCAGAATATATTGTTTTTAGTCAAGCTTCCTTAACTAGCATTGAATTGTTTGTCCCTCCTGGAAATGTACATAACATATTGACAAAATAAAGGCTTTCAGCACAAGCACACAAACATATTCTTGGGCATAGTTAAACGTGTAAAACTTTTTTAAACTCCTTGTGCTTAAATTTATTTGTCCAAGGAACATTTTAAATATGATATTTAATAGTATACTATTAAATAGTGCTCTTCTTTCTACACTCATATTCATATATATCCTTTAGTCAATTATCATGGTAAAGTATCAATTATTTATAATGAAATGTTTAACATTTGTTAAATTTAAACCCACTATTTAGTCATATCTTGGAATCTTTTGTGTTAGCTTGATAGTCTTAAAAATCCTACACTAAGAAATTATGCTGATTAAAATGCCTTACATCTCATAAACATATACAAGGAAAAAAGAGGCAGGGAAAAATTCACAACATCCTAAAGTTCACAGCATAAAGGAAGGGAGGGATTTGTTTTAAAAAATAGAAAAAAAAAAAAACCAATAATTCTGAAGTTAGAAGGTGGAATATTTACATGCAGCAGGACTTGACAAGTATGTGAGGTGCTTCCAAATGTATGGCAGGCAGTTGCTTCCTGGAGCTGTTGCCCTTCCTCAAGGCTAATGATGACAAGCCTCTGAGTAAGCACGTATTTAGATGGGTTTCCTTTGGAACAAGGAGGCATTTGAGAACTGCATTAACTCACATTGTCCTCAACCTTTATCCTTTGAAATGTCTGTATGCTGGCTTGATAGAAAGAAAATACAAACAGACTTGAACCTGGTCATCATTCTCATCAATCTTTTACTTGGGGCTTCTGTGTAATGGCATGGCCTGTGTGTGGTAGAGTTAGCAGGACTCAAAAAAAGGGTCCCTGGGTAAAGAAGGTCGAGTATAATTTTTTACCTTCTATCTTACCTCCTATTCAAGTACACTTTTTACCTCCTATTTTATCTCCTGGGATTGACTGATGCAATCTTTGTGCATTTGGGTTCTATTTCCCAAAGAAAGGGAGACTGAATAGTCACCTATGGGGAGAGGCCAGCATCCCTACAACCAGACTTGAGTTCAGTACATGAGGTCTGAAGAGAATGTGTATTAACAATAGCTAAACTTCTCATCCTGCTAGTATCAAAAAAAAAAAAAAACAAAAAACCCTCGAATCTTGAGAAGTGGTATCCATTTTACATCTCTGTTGGAGGTTTTCCATCAGACAATTGGCCAGAATGTGAAATCCAGTGCTGACTGAAATTTACTGAGGCACTAAGGTGGCCACACAGGCCTCACAGAGTCAGAGAAAGTGATTGAGCATTAGCTACAAGGCCTGGTAAGTGGATTCTACATGTAATATAACAACAGAATGAAATACTTTTGGTACTCTATCATTCTAATGTAGTAGGCAGAATAATGCCATCCAAAGATGTCACATTCTAAACCACAGAACCTCAGAATATATTAGGTTACAGAGCAAAGGGAATTAAGCTTGCAGATAGAATTAAGGTTGCTAATCAACTGACTTTAGGAGAGACATCAGCACCTTGGTTATCCACATAGGCCCAATGTAATTACAATTTATCTAAATGAGGAAAAAAAAGGAAAAGGAGAATGAAAGTAAGAGAGACACTGGTAGGGTCCAAAAGTGAGAGAATGTGGCCAGCCTTTAGAAAATGAATATAGGAAGAAAACAGATGTTCCTGTGGAGCCACAAGCATGAAACACAATCCTGCTAGACCTTGATCTTTACCTATGAGACTCATTGGAATTTCTTAACTACATCAGTTCAGTTCAGTTCAGTTCAGTTTCTCCATCATGTCTAACTCTTTGCAATCCCATGAATCACAGCACGCCAGGCCTCCCTGTCCATCACCATCTCTCGGAGTTCACTCAGACTCACGTACATTGAGTCAGTGATGCCATCCAGCTATCTCATCCTCTGTCGTCCCCTTCTCCTCCTGCCCCCAATCTCTCCCAGCATCAAAGTCTTTTCCAATGAGTCAGTTCTTTGCATGAGGTGGCCAAAGTACTGAAGTTTCAGCTTCAGCATCATTCTTTCCAAAGAACACCCAGGGCTGATCTCCTTCAGAATGGACTGATTGGATCTCCTTTCAGTCCAAGGGACTCTCAAGAGGCTTCTCCAACACCATAGTCCAAAAGCTTCAATTCTTCGGCACTCAGCCTTCTTCCCAGTCCAACTCTCACATCCATACATGACCACTGGAAAAACCATAGCCTTGACTAGATGGACATTAGTCAGCAAAATAATGTCTCTGCTTTTGAATATGCTATCTAGGTTGGTCATAACTTTTCTTCCAAGGAGTAAGCGTCTTTTAATTTCATGGCTGCAGTCACCATCTGCAGTGATTTTGGAGCACAAAAAAAAATCAAGTCTGACACTGTTTCCACAGTTTCCCCATCTATTTCCCATGAAGTGATGGAACCAGATGCCATAATCTGTGTTTTCTGAATGTTACAAGCAAATAATTTTGTGAGGTTTTTTAAGCCTTTAGGTTTGTAGCAATTTGTTACAACATCTGTAGAAAAATAGTATATTCTTATACAAGAGACCTGGACAATGCTAAGGAAATGATTAATTTCTTATACACATAAAGAGAGTCTTTTGTGATTAACGGCACCTCCAACGACATCAAAACAAGAACCTAGACTTCAACTATGTATAGTCTTTAAATGCTTATTATTTTTATTTTTTGTTCTAACCACCACAGTAAAGGGTCTATTAGGTCGGTTAGTCTTTACTGTCCTGTCTTCAGGGATGACTCTGAATGAATGACAAGCACCCCTTAAATTCAAATTGCCTTAACCTTTTTTTAATGGTTTAAGTAGATATCCCGTCTTGCCAGAAGAGAAAATTGGCAATGAAGAAAATGATGTAACTGGAATATGGGACAAGGACATGCAGAGGCTTTTAGGATTCTTCTAAGAAAAAAGTGGTTACTTTGAGTTTCTAGGCAACAGTTTATTGAGAGAAAANCATTTTCTAGTCTTGCCAGAAGAGAAAATTGGCAATGAAGAAAATGATGTAATTGAAATATGGGACAAGGACATGCAGAGGCTTTTAGGATTCTTCTAAGAAAAAAGTGGTTACTTTGAGTCTCTAGGCAACAGTTTATTGAGAGAAAACCTTCTGGTTGATTCAGAGTGCTTCATAGAATAAAATGCCTCTTGATAGAATATCACTCACCACAGTCCTAAATGTAGCACATACTAAAATCCATCATTAATTATATGTCCTAAACTAGAAGAGTAGAAGAACATTTAGCACCTACTACCTTAAATGTCCTCCCTGGATTATAACCTCTTCAAGGTTATTGACTATATTATATTGGTTTTTTTTTAAAATAAATATATACCTAAGTAGCTCCACACTGAAAATGCTCAGTAATGACTTTATGATTTGTGAGGTGTTTAGTGTCAGGAAGTCCTCTTAAAGGATGTGTTCTGAAGTCAAACTGTTTATTAAAATTTATAACATGGAAAGGAATAATGTTGCCTGTTGTAGTATTTTTCATAACCTTGTACTGAATTTGTAGATAAGAATTGTTCTTCATACAAGGAAAGACTTCTTGCATACATGTGGCAACATGATAGACAGGACTGACATCTGGGATTCTAATTTTTGCAGAGACTAATAATAGACGACAGATTAAGAATAATTGACAGTGTCATTGTGAAGGATTTATAATAACAGAAAAAGGGACTTCGATTGATATTTGGGGGAGAAGGCAAGGGACTATCATAGGGAAATTAATGATTTCACAGGTATTAGACTTCAAACATAGTTTAATAAGCCTTGAATTCATATGGTAAGTGAAAATAGTCTGTGATGTTCATTCTAGACTTTTCCCATTTTCTCATATCAAAAATGACATGATAGGCTTTAATAAAATTCAGAAGAGCAGGTAGTTTCTACATATTATATGAATTAAATAAATCAGTAATCTATTTATAAGTTATATAGTTATCATTAGTTTATAAGTTATGCAATTATTAGATGTATATGTTACATTTGATTTAGGTAATACCTGAATGGTCTAGTGGCTTTCCCTACTTTCTTCAACTTAAGTCTGAATTGGCAATAAGGAGTCCATGATCTGAGCCACAGTTAGCTCCCAGTCTTGTTTTCACTGACTGTATAGGGCTTCTCCATCTTTGGCTACAAAGAATATAATTAATCTGATTTCCGTGTTGACCATCTGGTGATGTCCATGTGTAGAACCTTCTCTTGTGTTGTTGGAAGAGAGTGTTTGCTATGACCAGTGCATTCTCTTGGCAAAACTCTATTAGCCTTTTTCCTGCTTTATTTTTACCCCAAGGCCAAATTTACCTGTTACCCCAGGTGTTCTTGACTTCCTACTTTTGCATTCCAGTCCAAAAAAGGACATCTTTTTTGGGTGTTAGTTCTAAAANCTCACCTCAGCCTTCTCATCCTTTCTCCTACTCTGTTTTCAGAGCATCATCTGTTAAGCACCAATGTCCCACTTATATCATTTTACGGAGCAATTTAATTCTTATTTACCTATCTCCCATGTGCATGCCTGTGAGCTAATTTGCTTCAGTCATGTTCGATTCTTTGTGACCCTATGGGCTGTAGCCTACCAGGTTTCTCTGTCTATGGGATTATCCAGGCAGGAGTACTGGAATGAGTTGCCATGTACTCCTCCAGGGGATCTTCCTGACCCCAGGGATCGAAACTGCATCTCCTGTAACTCCTATACTGGAGGCAGATTCTTTACCACTGAGCCACCAGGAAAGCCCATCTCCCATGTAGATAATAGCAAAGGTGGCATGTGCCTCATCTTTAATCACCAAAGAGGCCAATCAAGATTATTTTTCTCCAGTAAAGATTAGAATGATGCTGCCACCCTCTCAGAGCAAGTCAATTCAATCGTTTCAACTGCAAGCAACTTTTTTTTTTTTTTTCAGTGAGCGAGGCCCATTATTTTATTTTTAAAAGGGACTTTTATACCTTNCACCAGGAAAGCCCATCTCCCATGTAGATAATAGCAAAGGTGGCATGTGCCTCATCTTTAATCACCAAAGAGGCCAATCAAGATTATTTTTCTCCAGTAAAGATTAGAATGATGCTGCCACCCTCTCAGAGCAAGTCAATTCAATCGTTTCAACTGCAAGCAACTTTTTTTTTTTTTTCAGTGAGCAAGACCCATTATTTTATTTTTAAAAGGGACTTTTATACCTTAACTTGTACATAGAGGGAAATGAAAGATGCAAAGTCATAGAGTCAGCCCAAACATTACATCTGTTTTGTCTTTATCAAAACCAGGATTTTTTCTTCATACCTTTCTCATAAACAATATTGTGTACATTATCTTCTGGCCTTGGAGGACTGTGAACATTTTATGACCCTTTTTTGACAAAGGCTGCTCAACCAGAAAACTTATTTTCCCTTGAAATGTTTTTTCTTTATATTTCTAATCTATGTCAGCCTCAGAAAATGTTAAACAGAGTTACATTTTTAAAAATTTTTAATTAATTAATTAATTTTTTTAAATTTTATTTTTACTTTATTCTATGTTACAATACTGTATTGATTTTGCCATACATTGACATGAATCAGCAACTTCTTAAAATAATTTTTTTTTCCATATTCACTAACATAGTCAGAGAGGAGCATTCATTCAATAACTGATATACCCACTCATTAACATTGCATTGTCATGACACTGTATACCCTTTTCATATGATGAAAAGAATGAGCTCATATTAAAATGTGTAATTAGTTTTCTTTCAAAGGGACCCTTAAATGCTGCCATTTTCTATTTTGGTAGAGGTATAAAGTCAACTTAAATGAAATATTTTCACTATTTTAATATTATATATTCAGGGATATCACCATTTATATTTATATTGACATATTCTTTTAACTAGATCTATCACTGAATTATAACTGACTTTGTGTGTGCTTGGTTAATAATATGAGCTAACATTAAAATGAGACTTGAAATACATATTTAATAACACCTTAATAACATTTATATAGAAAGTATTTTTTCCATGAAACAGATGCTATCAGTTCAGTTCAGGTGCTCAGTCGTATTTGACTCTTTGAGACACCACTAATCTCAGCATGCGAGGCCTCCCTGTTCATGCCAACACCTGAAGTTTATTTAAACTCATGTCCATTGAGTCAGTGATGCCATCTAGCCGTCTCATCCTCTGTCATCTCCTTCTCCTCCTGCCCCCAATCCCTCCCAGCAACAAGGTCTTTTCTAATAAGTCAACTCTTTGCATGAGGTGGTCACAGTATTGGAGTTTCAGCTTCAGCATCAGTCCTTGCAATGAACACCCAGGGCTGATCTCCTTTAGGATGGACTGTGTGGATCTCCTTGCCATCCAAGGGACTCTCAAGAGTCTTCTCCAGCACCACAGTTCAAAAGCATCAATTCTTTGACACTCAGCTTTCTTCACAGTCCAACTGTCACATTCATACTTGACCACTGGAAAAACAATAGCCTTGACTAGACAGACCTTTGTTGGCAAAATAATGTCTCTGCTTTTGAATATACCATCTAGGTTGGTCATAACTTTCCTTCGAAGGAGTAAGCGTCTTGTAATTCCGTGGCTACAATCACCATCTACACTGATTTTGGAGCCAAAACAAATAAAGTCTGACACTGTTTCCACTGTCTGCCCATCTATTTCCCATGAAGTGATGGGACCAGATACCATGATCTTCATTTTCTGAATGTTTAGCTTTAAGCCAACTTTTTCACTCTCCATTTTCACTTTCAAAAGAAGCTTTTTCCTTTTCACTTTCTGCCATAAGGGTGGTGTCATCTGCATATCTGAGGATATTGATACTTCTCATGGCAATCTTCATTCTAGCTTATGCTTTTTCCAGCCCAGCATTTCTCATGATGTACTCTGCATATAAGTTAAACAAGGAGGGTGACAATACACAGCATTGACGTACTCCTTTTCCTATTTGGAACCAGTCTGTTATTCCATGTCCAGTTCTACCTGTTGCTTCCTGACCTGCATATATGCTTCTCAAGATGCAGGTCAGGTGGTCTGGTATTCCCATCGCTTCCAGAATTTACCACAGTTTATTGTAATCCACACAGTCAAAGGCTTTGGCATAGTCAATAAAGCAGAAATAGATGTTTTTCTGGAAATCTCTTGCTTTTTCCATGATATAGCGGATGTTGGCAATTTGATCTCTGGTTCCTCTGCCTTTTCTGAAACCATCTTGAACATCTGGAAGTTCACCGTTCATGTACTGCTGAAGCCTGGCTTGGAGAATTTTGAGCATTACTTTACTAGTATGTGAGATGAGTGCAATTGTGTGGTAGTTTGCACATTCTTTGGCATTGTCTTTCTTTAGGATTGGAATGAAAGCTCACCTCTTCCAGTCCTGTGGCCACTGCTGAGTTTTCCCAAATTTGCTGGCATATTGAGTCCACAATTTGACAGCATCATCTTTCAGAATTTGAAATAGATCCACTGGAATTCCGTCTCCTCCACTAGCTTTGTTTGTAATGATGCTTTCTAAGGCCCACTTGACTTCACATTCCAGGATGTTTGGTTCTAGGTTAGTGATTACACCATCGTGACTATCTGGGTCATGAAGATCTTTTTTGTACAGTTCTTCTGTGTATTCTTGCCATCTCTTCTTAATATCTTCTGCTTCTGTTAGGTCCATACCATTTCCGTCTTTTATCGAGCCCATCTTTGCATGAAATATTCCCTTGGTATTTCTAATTTTTTGAAGAGATCCCTAGTTTTCCCCATTCTGTTGTTTTCCATTATTTCTTTGCATTGATCACTGAGGAAGGCTTGCTTATCTCTTCTTGTTATTCTTTAGAACTCTGCATTCAGATGCTTGCATCTTTCCTTTTCTCCTTTGCTTTTCACTTCTCTTATTTTCACAGCTATTTGTAAACCCTCCTCAGACAGCGTTTTTGCTTTTCTGCATTTCTTTTCCATGGGTATGGTCTTGTTCCCTGTCTCCTGTACAATGTCATGAACCTATGTCTATAGTTCATCATGTACTCTGTCTATCAGATCTAGTCCCTTAAATCTATTTTTCACTTCCACTATATAATCATAAGGGATTTGATTTAGGTCAAATGTGAATGGTCTAGTGGTTTTCTCTACTTTCTTCAATTTCAGTCTGAATTTGGCAATAAGGAGTTCATGGTCTGAGCCACAGTCAGCTCCCAGTCTTGTTTTTGCTGACTGTATGGAGTTTCTCCATCTTTGGCTACAAATAATATAATCAGTCTGATTTCGGTGTTGACCATTTGGTGATGTCCATGTGTAGAGTCTTCTCTTGTGTTGTTGGAAAAGGGTGTTTGCCATGACCAGTGTGTTCTCTTAGCAAGCAGCCTTTGCCCTGCTTCATTTTGTACTCCAAGGCCAAATTTGCCTGTTACCCCAGGTGTTTCTTGACTTCCTACTTCAGCATTCCAGTCCCCTATAATGAAAAGGACATCTTTTTTGGGTGTTAGTTCTAATGGGTTTGTAGGTCTTCATAGAACCATTCACCTTCAGCTTCTTTAGCACACTGGTTGGTGCATACACTTGGATTACCGTGATATTGAATGATTTGCCTTGGAAATGAACAGAGATCATTTTGTTGTTTTTGAGATTGCATCCAAGTACTGCATTTCTGACTTTGAATATTTATCATAAATTTCATATGGGTGTTTTATTTGTTAATTTGCTCACAAATGTCAAGCACACTCATAGCTTTCTTTTTCTTCAGCTGAACTATTTAAGTGTTTGAAGAATAATAGGATATTGTTAATGAAAATTCTGATAGCTTCATCATAACTTTTGTCTCCCATATCTAGTTATTTATTTTTGTCAATTTGTAGTTCTTTTTTAGTCTAACACTTGTGTTACTCATTGGCATCATAATAATCCAGGCAAATCTGAATTAAAATAAAAAAAGAATTATTCATAACAAATCACAGAGCTCATTAATTAATCCTCTTTTTAATAAACAAGCCAGACAAACAAGCAAGTTCAAAGAAGATCGTATTAGTGGAAAGGTGTTAATTGAAAGATCACTCAAGGGCTGGCAAAGTTTTAAGCATCAAAACTGAAAGAAGCAATAAGTAATAGAATTCCTGAAGAGTCATTATAGTTGAAGAGAAAAAGTATTTCATATATCAGAATCAAGTTAAATAATTGGAAAGAACACATAAGTAGAAATGAGTCTTGAGAAAACAGATTTTCACTACGTTGCTACATAAAACTTTCCACATGGTTAAAATGTTTGTTGACTTCCCAGGTGACACTGCTCAGTCTCAGTGAGTCCAACTCTCTGAATCCGTGGACTGTAGCCTGCCATGCTCCTCCGTCTGTGGGGTTTTCCAGGCAAAAATCCTGGAGTGGATTGCCTTTTACTTCTTCTGGGAATCTTCCCAATTCAGGAAACAAACCTGGGTCCCCTGAATTGCAGACAGATACCCTAACAACTGAACCACCAGGGAAAAATCCACCTGCCAATGCAGAAAATGCAAGATCCTTGGGTCAGGAAGATCCCTTGGTGTAGGAGATGGCAATGCACTCCAGTACTCTTGCCTGGAAAATTCCATGGGCAGAGAAGTCTGGTAGGCTACAGTTCAAGGGCTGCACGGTTGAACATGACTGAGTGCATACACAGAATGTTTGATTTGAAGTACTCCTGTAAACCCAACTTTTCATTCACTGTTAAAAATTTATATCGACACTATAAGTCTACACTTACTAGCATCAGGTTTAGGCATAACCAATACTCTGAATGAGTAAATTACACTACTTCCCCTCCCCCCATTTTCCCACATAATTATAATATTCTGAAGAGTTAGCTTTCCCCTGATCTAAGAAAACTGTCACTGCCCAAGAATAGCATCTAAACTTTTATTTTCAAATACAACACAAGGAATTTCTGGTACCAATAAAGGCTCCATCCTTTATCAATTAATAAATTATTAAGCAAAATTAAAAGGGAGAATTAGACATGTGTTATGTGGCAAAGTTCTATGACCATTGTTTGATCTTTGGGTTTTTTTTTTAATAAAAAAATGAGGAGAAGTTTTTTTCTATCTTTGAAAAAAAAATCACATTTGAAGCCATAACCATATCTGGGGCAAAAATCTAGCATACATTTTAAATTCCAAAAGAATGTAGCTATATTTATTCAAATCATATTGAGTCCTAGCAAATATAAAATGTTGACACAGGTGGAATTATTTTACACTTAAAAGTTTCAGCTTTTCCCCCCAAATGAGGGCAGTTAATTAACATTCTACCAAGCTGGTTTCACTGTTCTTCATTAGCTAACTTTCAATTGTCTATATCAAGCCTGTCTTTCTGCCAAAGTTCTTTGTCAGCTGAGTAATCTACTTAAAATAATTAGTATTCTGTTGGTATAGAGCAAAGTGTGTAAAACAGAGACATAACTAGAGACTCATCAGCTAGATTAGGACTCTTTAAAAGTGAGTTTACCAGGTGTTCTCTGTTCAATGTATTTTGCAGTTCAAACATTTCAGGTGAAATATAGTCACAGAGGCATAATGTTATTTCTACATTCTCTATAAATGACTATATTTCTGTCTTGGTCATTCCAGATCTTTAAAAAAGTACAATCAAGTATCTTTTTTTCTTTTTTTAGCTTAATAAGCCTTAAAGGAAATTCCTCAGTAAATATATTTAAAGGACAATTTCTCTCATTTCTTCTATTCAGGAAACAGAAGTTTATTGAATGCCCATAGTGGATTAGATTCTGTTTTGTACCTTCATGCACGATCCCCTTTAACTGTGACGACAAATCCATGAGGTAGATATTGTTTATCCTCTTATTTCAAATTTCAAACTGTGTATGCAGCATCTCTCATTTAGTAAGTGAAGCATTTATGATTTTGAATGATACTGTCTGTTCAACAATTCAGAGATCTAGAAACTGTCATATATTATCTTTCTTTCTGTTATCTCACGATTTTTAATGAATACTCAAAGTCCCACTGAAGAAAATGAAGGTATAACCTTCAGGGTTCTTTGTACTCATTCAGTATCACCTTGTAAGATCCCAGAGGACTGAATCAGAAAGAGGCAATTCAGCATTTATTAATTCAACAAACATTTATTCAATTTCTATGTTATACTAACTCTTACTGACTATCGGGGAAATTAGTAACAAGAGCAAAAATTTAGGCCCTCATGGGCCTTGCAATTTAAAGGAGGAGCCAGCTTCTCTGCCTTTACTTAATCAGTCACCATATAGATTCAGCTGTACACATATCAGACATTATTGGGAGTGCTAATGATCAAGTGACAAATATTTCTTCTCTCAAATTATAATCTAGTGGGATGAGAAAATAAAAACAAAAATAATCAAATTACTGGGGTAGGAAATCTGTTCATCTTGTTCATCATTATATATTTAATGTCTAGATTAGGAAAAGAAAAGAACTAACCTACTGCAAATGATGTTTTAAAAATTAGAAATTCTTATTAGATATGTTTTATTCTCAGAAGTTTCTCTTCATTGTCATATGTCAAGTATTTCACCAAATAGATCTCTCACTCTTACTTTCTAATCATTTTTACTTCATATCACTAAGCTGGCATAATCATGCCTTAAAAAATAAACTCGTATAACACAGGTAAGAGAAGAGGCCACATGGGAATTTCAGCTTCCAAGACAAACACTTAAAAATTGTATTCACAGTGAAACTCTTTTTTGGGGATGAGTACTAGATAAGAAGAGGTATTGTTATGACTGAAAAATATTTTGATTATTACTTAGAAAGGAAAAGGAAAAATATAGCACATGTATCTGACACCTAAATCTCTTTTGACTCAGAAACCAATCTATTGCAATCTAATATCAGTGTTCTCAAAATTTTTGACCTCCAGTGCCCCTTTACAGTTTAAAAAAATTATTAAACCCCAAAGATTTTTTTAAAATTTGGTTATATTTATTGGCATTTATCAAATTAGAAATTAAAATTAAGAGACATTTAATACACAGTAATATGCAGACATTTCAAAACCTTCTGAGCAAAGACTTTATTTCATGTTGTGCAGAATCTAAAGTCAGTACTATGTACTTTTAAGATAAAAAGTTTAATTATTAAAATTAATCTAGAAATTTGATATTTCTTCCAGAATTAAAGAAAATGTCATCCAGCCTTGTAGTCCTTTCATATTTCTATGGCTATTTTTGGTCCATTTTATTTCCATACACCTTATTAAAGCACATTGTTAATTTCTACAGAAAAAAAAATCCTACTGGATTTAAAATTTAATATGTTCAATTTATAAATAAATTGATCCTTAACAATTCTGAATCTTCAAAGTCCTGAAGATGACTTAATCTATTTGTTTAGGTTTAATTTAGCTTTTCCTACATATGCATTTTCAATGTAGAGCCATTATACATATTCCATTAGATTTATTCCTATAAACATTTACTGCTATAGTAAATAGCTGCTGCTGCTGCTGTCACTTCAGTCGTGTCTGACTCTGTGCGACTCCATAGACGGAAGCCCACCAGACTCCGCCATCCCTGGGATTCTCCAGGCAAGAACACTGGAGTGGGTTGCCATTCCTTCTCCAATGCATGAAAGTGGAAAGTGAAAAGTGAAAGTGAGGTCGCTTAGTCCTGTCCGACTCTTCGCGACCCCATGAACTGGAGCATACCAGGCTCCTCCATCCATGGGATTTTCTAGGCAAGAGGACTGGCGTGGGGTGCCATTGCCTTCTCCGAGTAGTTATTAGTATACTTTCTATGTTATTTATAATTGTTTAAAAGTAACTGATTTGTAAACGTTGATCTTGTATCCAGAAACTTTGCTAAAGTCACTCATTAAATCTATTAGTTTGTGTGAATTTTTTTACCTTTATACATTTATGTTGTTTTCAAGTAATATTTTTTTCTCTTTTGATTCTTTTCAATTTTATCACTTTTTAAAAAAAATTGCCCTTGATATTTTCATCGTTTGTTTGTTCTTTTATAAACATCAATTTTCAACTTTAAAACAATGTATACACTAATACTGCAGATTACTTTCTAAGCATATCTTAGGTACATGTCAAATGTTTAATACGTTCTATTTTCAACCATCCAATGTCATTGCAGTCTTTATTTTGAAACCAGTCTGCTCATACATTTAGCAATGACAATTGATTTAATTTTCTTTCAATTTTTGACAATCTATCTTTAAGTATGAAATAGAGAATATTTATGCCTGTTTCAGTGCAAATATATTTGCACTACTTTTACCATCTTACTGAAGTGTTATTTACTCTGCTCATATCATGCTTCTTTTTCATCTTCATCCTTCTTTGCAATCTGTTGAAGTATTAAGTTTCTCTTTGTTGGGACTGTCTATTCCCCTTAACAAAACTAACAGAAATCAATATATCTCTTTTCTTCCCCTAGAAATAATATTCCTAAAATTTTAAGTCACTTTCCTATCATATCTTTGCTATCCACTGTTTTTACTTCCTTGTTACTTTAAGCCCAATAATATATTATTATTATTATTTCACATCGTTGTTTAGGGAAGCATATTTAAATTTTTTCTGATTACCCATTCTTCTTGCTTCTTCTTTATCATCTTCCTGAAACATATTCCTCAAAAAGCCCTTTGATGGGTCTGTCAGTAGTAAAATCTTTCCACTTTTACATTTGAAATATATTTTCATTTCTCCCTCATTCTTAAATCTTAGTCTATTGCACTTAAAATTATAAACTTCATCACTTACAAGCCATTATTCCATTGTGTATGGCTTAAATTGCTGCTGTTGGTAAATCAAAATAACTCACTTCTTTGGAAATAAACTCTTAATTCTCAATGTGTTTAGTGATTAAAAAGTTTGCTATGGTATTTCTTGATGTTGATTAATTTTTCTATAGCCACTGTGAGATTAATTGTACTTTCCAAGCCTGAAATTGTATGCTTTCATGTTGTCTTTAAATTCTCCAATGTTCTCAGCAAGTATCTTTGAAATATTATCTTTCCCATTCTCTCTATTCCTTCATTTGGAAAACTTGATTATTAACAGATATATATATATATATATATATATATATAAAATGTCTTATTGTGATTGCTTGTATCTTGATGTCTCTTTAATATACTTAAATTATATTACACATTTTCTTTAAAAAAAATTTTTTTTTGTTTCTGTAAGAAAATACAACATGAGATTTATCCTGCATTTTAATTGACATGTTGATTCCTCCTTTTTTCTCCCACACAACATACAATCAACAATTAACTCTTTTCTATATTGTCTCCTCTTACCACCTACTAATCCACCAAAATCTCTCACCTGAACATTAGTAGTTTCCTGGTTGGGATTTCTGTTAACATTCTAAATCACTTCTCCTCTAAACTGTTTTCATCGTGATTATGTTGTTTATGATGAGTATGTCACTCATCTTAAAAATCCATCAATACCATTCACTTGTTCCCAGAACATAGTTGAGCATAACTCAATGTGATATTAGAACCCAAATAATAATACTGTACCTTTACCTACCTACCTCTTGGATACCTCCTCAGACTCTGGCTTTCTCTTATCCTGGGATGTGACAAGCTACTTCCTGCTCAATGATTTTGTAGACTCTGTTTCTTAGTCTGATTTAACCTTTTTTTTTTTTTTTTTAAAGTCTGATAGACTCCTGCTTTCATTTTTATTCCTCTAAATATCACATAGCCTTTCTTGTTACACTCTATTTAGTCATTCCCTTTTTCACATAATATTCATTGATTGAATCATAACTTTGACTTGTAATTCATATATCTAGCTCTCTGCTTAAATCCCAGGTCTCAGCAAAATGACTCTTTTTATTTTAAATAAACCTAATCTTAATTTTTTAGACATAAAATTATATTGTCAATTATATGTTGAAGAACTGATGCTTAGAGACTCATAATCAAATATTTTAGTATGAGTTGGGAAACTAAAAGTAGCTTATTTCATGAGCAACTTAATCCTGTGAAAGATCAGTCTTCACTTTAATTGTTTAACAAATTAATATCAGCTATTCATTGTAAATTTTACTATATTTACAAATGTCTGTTTCAATATGTTCACATAAAGAAACATTAATATTTAGCAATTTTCATTTTTAAGGGGATAAGCTTGAATTGTATCCTTATTTGACTGTATTAGTATTTTTTGGATATTTATGGTTTTTTTTTTTTTT
>SJYW01040086.1:249340-284334 GCA_006410735.1 Raphicerus campestris
TCTCATTTTTTTTTTTTAATAAATGACCATAAGTTTGAGGGAGGGCAATCATAAAACTCAAGAGAAAGAAATCAAGTCTAATTTTAAAGTACTTGCTTATAGTATTTCTTTGACTTTATTATATACAATAAAGAGATTTGGAATGTGTAGAACAGGTACAAGGTCTAACTACAAGAAACAACTAGGAGAAAAAAACATGCTTAAAGCAGTTATTAATACATTTACCTTAACTTTCTCAAGAATGGCATGAAATTTTCTTTAATAAAATAAGCTTACTTGTGTTTCCCATTTGTTGTTCAGTCACTTGGTCACTTGACACACTTGGTCGTGTCCAACTCTTTGGGATGCCATGGACTGTAGCACACCAGAATCTTCTGTTCTTCACTATCTCCTGTATTTTGCTCAAATTTATATCCATTGAGTCAACAATGTTATCTAACCATCTGTTCCTCTGCTGACCCCTTCTCCTCCTCCCATCAGTCTTTCCAGCATGAAGGTCTTGCCCAGTAAGTTAGCTCTTTGCATCAGATGATATAAGTATTGGAGCTTCAGCTTCAGCATCAATCCTTCCAATAAATATTGAGAGTTGCTTTCCTTTAGGATTGACTGGTTTGATCACCATGCAGTCCAAGGGATCTCAAGAATCTTTTCTAGCATCGCAATTCAAAAGCACTAATTCTTCAGCCGTCAGCCATAAAGAAGTTATGGTCCAACCCTCACATCCATACATGACTACCAGAAAACCCATGGCTTTAACTATTCAGACCTTTGGTAAAGTGATATCTGTACTTTTTAACCTGCTGTCCAGGTTTGTCATAGCTTTCCTTCCCAAGGAGCAAGCTCCTTTCAATTTTATGACTGCAGACACCAACTGCAGTGATTTTGGAACCCAAGAAAATAAAATCTGTCACTCTCACCACTTTTCCTCTTCTATGTGACATGAAATGATGGGATAGGAAGCCATGATCTTAGTTTCATGAATGCTGAGTTTTAATCCAGATTTTTCACTCTCCTCTTTCACCTTCATCGAGTCTCTTTAATTTGTCTTTACTTTCTGCTATTAGAATGGTATCATCTGCACATCTGAGGTTGTTGTTATTTCTTCCAGCAATCTTTTTTTCAGCCTGTGATTCATACAACCCAGCATTTTGCATGATGTATTCTGCTTACAAGTTAAATATGGAGGGTGACAATATACAGCTTTTTCATACTCCTTTCCCAATTTTTATCCAGTCAGTTGTTCCATGCCCAGTTCTAACTATTGCTTCTTGAGCTGCATACAGGTTTCTTAGGAGGCAAGTAAAGTAGTCTGGTATTCCCATCTTTTTAAAAATTCTCCAGTTTGTTGTCATCCTTACAGTCAAAGGCTTTAGCATAATCAATGAAGCAGAAGTAGATTTTTTTTTTCTGGAATTCCCTTGCATTCTTCATGATCCAGTGAATGTTATCAATTTGATTTCTGGTTCTTCTGACTCTCTGAAACCCAGCTTGTACATCTGGAAGTTTTCAGTTCTCATATGTTTGAAGCATCTCTTGAAGGATTTTGAGCATTACATTGCAAGAATGTGAAATGAGCACAATTGTGTGGTAGTTCAAATATTTGTCATTGCCCTTCTTTGGAATTGGAAACATCTCCAGTCCTGTGGCCACTGCTGAAGTGAAGTGAAGTGAAGTGAAATTGCTCAGTCGTGTCCGACTCTTTGTGACCCCATGGACTGTAGCCCACCTGGCTCCTCCGCCCATAGGATTCTCCAGGCAAGAATACTGGAGTGAGTTGCCATTTCCTTCTCCAGGGGATCTTCTTGACCCAGGGATCAAACCCAGGTCTCCTGCATTATAGGCAGATGCTTTAACCTCTGAGCCTTTCCTAATTGCTGGCATATTGATTGCAGCACTTTAACAGCATCATCTTTGAGGATTTGAAAAAGCTCAGCTGGAATTCTATCACCTCCACTAGTTTTGTTCATAGAAATGCTTTCTAAGGCCCACTTGACTTCACAATCTAGCATATCTGGCTCTAGGTGATTGACCACACCATCATGGTTATCTGGGTCATTAAGAACTTTTTTGTATAGTTTTTCTGTGAATTCTTGATACCTACTCTTATTTTCCTCTGCTTCTGTCTACTTCCTTACCATTTCTGTCATTTATCTGCCCATCCTTTCATGAAATTTTCCATTGATATCTCCAATTTTCTTGAGGATATCTCTAGTCTTTCCCACTTTTTCCCCCTCTATTTCCTTGCATTGTTCACTTAAGAAAGCTTTCTTATCTCTCTTTGCTATTCTTTGGAACTCTGCATTCAGTTGGATATATCTTTCCCTTTCTCCCATGCCATTTTTCCCTCAGCTATTTATAAAACCTCAGAAAACTACTGTGCCTTCTGACACTTCTTTTTTTATGGGATGATTTTGTCACTGCCTCCTGTAGAGTGGTACAAACCTCTGTCAGTCACTCTGTCTACCATATCTAATCCCTTGAGTCTATTTGTCACCTCCACTGTATGACTAGAAGAGATTTGATTTAGAATATACCTGAATGATCTAGTGGTTTCCTCTACTTTCTCAATTTAACCTCAATTTTCTATGAGGAGCTCATGATTGGAGCCACTGTCAGCTCCAGGTCTTGTTTTTGCTGACTGCATAAAATTTCTCCATCTTTGGCTGCAAAAAATATAATCAGGCTTATTTTGGTATTGACATTTTGGTGATGTCTGTGTGTAGTGTAACCTCTTGTGTTGTTAGAAGAAGGTGTTTGGTATAACAAGTGTGTTCTCTTGAAAAAACTCTGTTAGCCTTTGCTCTGCTTCATTCTGTATTCCAAGGTCAAACTTGCCTGTTACTCTGGGTATCTCTTGAGTTTCTACTTTTGCATTCCAATTCATTATTGATGAAAAGGACATCTTTTTTTATGTTAGTTCTAGACGTTCTTATAGGTCTTCACAGAACCATTCAACTTCAGCTTCTTTGGCATTAGTGACTGAGGCATAGACTTGAATTACTGTGGTGCTGAATGATTTGCCTTTTAAACAAAGTAAGATCATTCTACTGTTTCTGATACCTCACCCAAGTACTGTATTTTGGACTGTTTTGTTGATGGTAAGGGCTACTCCATTTCTTCTGAGAGATTCTTGTACATAGAGGTAGATCTGAATTAAGTTCACCCTTTCCCATCCATTTTTGTTCACTGATTCCTTAGATGTAAATCTTTATTCTTGCCATCTCCTGCTTAACCACATCCAATTTACCTTGATTCATGGACCTAACATTTCAGATTCATATGCAATATTGTTCTTTACAGCATCAGACTTAATTTTCACCATAAGACAATTCCACAGCTAGGCAACACTTCTGCTTTGGCCCAGCCACTTCATTCTTTCTGGAGCTGTTAGTAATCGCCTTCTGCTGTTTCCCAGTAGCATATTGCACACCTTTCAACCTATGGGGCTCATTTTAGTGCTATATGTTTCTCTCATTAGCAGCTGACAAATTTTAGGTTGGGCTTCTCAGGTACCTCAGTGACAAAGAATCCATCTGCCAAGCAGGAAACAGGGGCCTGATGGGTTACAGTCCATGGGGTTGCCAACAGTCAGAGACAACTTAGTGACCAAACAAAAACAATTTTAGGCTACAGTATATTGGGTATATCTATGTCTATATAATTTCATATTCCTAAAATAGATTTTATCATATTTATTAATTTTTGGCTTTTAACTGTGATGGCTTGTTAACTTAGAGTACCACTTCATAAAATTAAAAATAGACATTTCCAATATAGTATAAGAAAATGGAAATTATTATGATTTTTTCCAATAAGATATTTACTCCAATTTTTTCAAGAAAGATGTTAACATTATAAAGCAAATACTTACTCATCACAGTGAAAATTTGAAAAATAAACCAAAATAGCAATAATAACTTTGGATATCAGTCATGGAATAATGGAATGACAAATACATGCAGAGACACATGTGCTTAGTCACGAGGTGGTGCCTGACTCTTTGTGACCCCATGAACTGCAGCCCACCAGACTCCTGTGTTCATGACATTTTCCAGGCAAGAATACTGTAGTGGGCTGCTACTCAAAAACAAGAAAAGATCATTTTAAAACATAAAATAACTTTGATATACATACATTTTAGAGTAACAGACAATGAGCATAATAACATAGAATAATTTTATTAGTGAAAATACTTTTATTAGTGCTATATGAGTGAAAAAAATAAGCATACTTTACTAAACAGTGCCAACTGAGGAAATGGTTGGGATTATAATCTCAAATATGTTGTCAAAGGCTACAATCTTTCATAAATTGCATTATATTCACTTAAATTACTTCAAGGAATATTTCTTTCTTTTCAGGGAGGGAACAATTTTTGTCACTGCTTATTATAAAAACCACAGAGTAATACAAGTATCCCAGTTAGAAATGATTCATGTCCAGGAATTTTGAGTTAAATTTATGTGAATATTTTATGAGAAAGTTAAGGAAGACAGTTGTGTACAGAAAAAAATATCAGTGAAACATTTTTCCTTCTTGTTTAGATAGCTAGTTGACTACTTTGCCTGAAAATGTTTATCTAAATACTTTCACACTTTTATAAAGTTTACCATATTTATTTTTATGTTTCAGCACAATACAGTTTTTAATCATTTATCCATCCAAAGATTAGTTAAAAATTTAGAAATGTAGAGTTAAGAAAGTATTTTAGGAAAGTGTATTCTTCTTGCTACTTCTTTTATTAAAATTATATCATAAGTATTTCTGAGCATTTCAAGCACACATTGAAAATACCATTTAAAGAGTTTGTAAACTTGTGGAAGCAAAGTGAAATAAATTTGGCCAATGACAAATTATACAAATATATCCATTTTTAAATGATAATTATAATACTGAAAATATGCCCTACAATCAGCTGAAACTGTACTATATATTCATTTATAACTGTTAAGATGATTATTATTCATATGAGTAGCTAAAAAGAAGTCATAGGAGGAACTCAAAAAAGTATTTAGATGTGTCTATTGTCCTGAGGGTTTTTAAACTGTATCAGAAGATGGTTCTAAGGAGGGAAACTCATGCACTGACATACATTTCTTAAGCAAATAAAAGGAATTTTCAGCACCTCTCAAGTTCACATTTCTTAGTAGGCTCATCCTCCCAGTTGCTTGCCAAAACCAGAGAGTTCATGGTCCTATTAAACCTTGGGTTATAGTCCTCAGTGTTTCACTATGGTTTGCTTAGCACTGTCTAGGCTTCTGATTTTCTTGAAGGAAAAAAATATAGCCATACAAAACACTAATAAATTAAAACTCCCTAAACAATCTAATTACTTGTATTCAAAACTCTCACAGCAAGTAGCTTTAGAACTGTTTGTTGAATTAGTAGAAAACATTTATGTCTCATTTTCCACTTCATAGATCTGCAAAGTTTTAGAAACAATCATTTCAGAAACAATCATTTTACCTAATAATATCTTTCAACACAATCTTTATGGAGTAAAATATACAATGAAAATTTGGCATACTGTCATGAAGGGCATACTGTAGAGATACTGAGAGTTCAGTTTAAACCACTGCAATAAAGGTAAAGTAGCAATGAAGTGAGTCAGCTGAGTTTTTTGGTTTCCCAATTTGTATAAATTTTATATTCACATTCTACTGTAACTAATTAAATGTCTGATGCCATTATGTCTAAAAATAGAATGTACTCTTTAAAGGATTTTACTGCTAAATAACACTAGCCATCATGTAAGCCTTCAGTGAGTCATAAACTTTTTGCTGGTTGTTACTGTTGCTTACTCAGTCAGTTGTGTCTGACTCTTTGCAACTCCGTGGACTGCAGCCCACCCGACTCTTCATGGGGATTCTCCAGGCAACAATACTGGAGTGGGTTGCCATGCCCTTCTCCAGGAGACCTTTTCCAGGAGTCTAAAAACCTGGCCCACAGGTGGAGGGTCTTATTTCGATGTTATTGACAGCTTACTAACTGGTGGTTGATGAAGGTGAGGGTGGCTGTGGCAGTTTTAAAAATAAGATAATAATGAAATTTGCCACATTGACTAATTCTTCATTTCACTGACAGTTTCTCTGTAGCATGCAACACTGTTTAATGCTGTTTTACCCACAGTTTTCAAATTGGATCCAATTCTGTCAAACCCTGCCATTGCTTTCTTAACTAAATTTATGTGATCTCTAAATCCTTTGTTGTCATTTCAAAAATCTTCACAGCATCTTCACCAGGAGTAGATTCCATCTTAAAAAACCATTTTATTTGGTCAACTATATCTAAAATTCTAACATAAATTGGTATTCTGATTTATTTCCATGGTTTAAATTTTAGTACTAACCTTACATTTCAGATTGACAAACAGTACAGGATAAACATTTTTTGAATTTAAAAAAAGTGTCTTCAAATGTCATAAAGAAAATCTTCAAGAGAGAGAATTTTAATTATTTCAAATTGTCTTAAAAATTGGGCATATGTAGTTACACTATGTTATCTAAAAAACAGACTAAGTTTGGGTGAAATTTTGCAAATTTTAAAATATTTTTATAATACATTTCATAAATTATATAAACTAAAACAGTCTGTTGCAATAAAAAAAAAGCAGTTTAATAGTGAAAGTAAATTTTGAATCTCAATTGGAAAATATTTTGAAACATTTAAAATTATAATTTTTAAGAGCTCAAGCAATTGAAATAGCAAATTTCCATACTTTAAACAATAATTTTAATTTAAAACCTCTTATTTGACATTGTAGCAGGTATTAATATTCTTTTGTTCATTCAATACTTATTTCAGTGACTAATTATAGAGTCTCTCTTATGTTCCAGGTAGTATTTTGGGGTCTGGAGAAAAAGGAGTGGGGATAAAAATATCTCCTTAAGGTCTGGAACTTATATATTTGTGATTCACTTTTATCAGTGATTCTTTAACATATTTATTTGTCTATATATATGTGCAAAAGCCAGTATAGGTTATTTTCAAATAGTTATATAAGCTTGACTTTTTATGGATGAAAAAAGTGTTATTATGGTTTTATTCTCTCATTTATATGCTCTATAATAGGTTGCTTTGTAGATATCTATTGGGTTGGTTAAAAAATTCATTCAGGTTTTTCTGTAACATCTTTCAGAAAATCCAAACAAAATTTTGGCAAACCCAATGCCTATTCAACTTGTATTTGNTTTATTTGTCTATATGTATGTGCAAAAGCCAGTATAGGTTATTTTCAAATAGTTATATAAGCTTGACTTTTTATGGACGAAAAAAGTGTTATTATGGTTTTATTCTCTCATTTATATGCTCTATAATAGGTTGCTTTGTAGATATCTATTGGGTTAGTTAAAAAATTCATTCAGGTTTTTCTGTAACATCTTTCAGAAAATCCAAACAAAACTTTGGCAAACCCAATGCCTATTCAACTTGTATTTGGAGACATCATCTCAGATCCAGAGTTGAGAGTAATATTCTTCATGACAATATTAGAGCATTTGCCTGATGTGTGGAGATTGTCCCCAGAGCCTCGTAGCTTTGGACTCACCTTTTTAACTTGTATTTTAGAGGATCAGCATTACCATCACCTTTTGCTCTCACTGTAGTTCACAGTTGATCTCACTGCTCTAGCCATGACTCTACCCTTTAGCAGTTTATTTTCAACACAAAATCCAGGGGTTCTTTAAAAATACAACTCCCATGCCCAAACCTCCACAAGCCTACTCCATTTTATTCAGAGTTAGCATCTATATCCTTAGAAGAGTCTACAATGACTTACCTGTGTCAAATTACATTGTACCCTGTTATGCCCTCATACTTATCTCTGATTTCCTCTACTATCCTCCCTCTCTCCTTACATTCCAGTCACACTGACCTCCTTGTTTTCCTTGAATTACAGGCAATGATTGTATTCTACCCTTTCCCATTTCTTGGAAGGTTTGCCGAGATACAACTAACTGAGTGTTTACCTTCAAGTCTTTGCTGAAATCATCTACTTTCTCATAAAGGCTGCACTAGCCAACTTATTGAGTCTTGCAACATTCCTTTCCAGTTCAAATGCCTACATTCTATTTACCCTTTTCTACATTTTAACTTTTTCATAAGATTGTTGAAAGTAATTTATTTATGCATGTGTCCTTGCATGCTCAGTCACTTCAATTTATGTCCTCCTCTTTGCAACCCCATGGAATATAGCCTGCCAAGCTCCTCTGTTCATGGGATTTCCAGGCAAAAAATACTAGAGTGGGTTGCCATGACATCCTCCAGGGATGTCCAACCCAGGGATTGAACTTGGATTTCCTGCATTGAAGGTGAACTTTTTACTACTGAGCCACAATCAGTCAGTTCAGTCGCTCAGTCTGACTGTTTCAGCCTCTTGGGATGCACCAGGCCTGGCTTTCCTGTCCATCACCAACTCCTGGAGCTTGCTTAAACTCATATCCAGAGAGTCAGCAATGCCATCCAACCATCTTGTCCTCTGCAGGTTTATTAGTTGAATGTTCACATCAAAATACTCTCTAGCTCAAATTTATGAAAAACATAAAATTTCATATAAAAAGGCAAAATAGGAATAGGTAGATAAATAAAAGGTAGGTAGGTACCTAGATGATAGATATTACAGATAGATGTGTACAGAATAAGTATATTAAAATATCATACCTTTATCTTTGGTAGCTTTTCTGAATATGGATCAGTAAAGATATATAATTTATGTCAATCTACCTTGACCTTATTATACATATTTCAAAAAAATCTTGAATACATCCTTTGGTATAAATCAATCCAATAATTATCTCAGTCATACTTTAATCTTATTGACCTTAAAAGGGATCATATTGCTCTTGTTTCTAGTCTGTTAATCCTATCTAGTCTGTTTTCATCAAAGTAAAAAAAAAAAAATAAATGCAATTCAGTTCAGTTCAGTTCAGTCACTCAGTCCTGTCTGACTCTTTGCGACCCCATGAATCGCAGCATGCCAGGCCTTTCTGTCCATCACCAACTTCTGGAGTTCACTAAGATAACGTCCATTGATGCCATCCAGGCATCTCATCCTCTGTCATCCCCTTCTCCTCCTGCCCCCAATCCCTCGCAGCATCAGGATCTTTAGTTTCAGCTTTAGCATCAATCCTTCCAAAGAGCACCCAGGACTGATCTCCTTTAGAATGGACTGATTAGATCTCCTTGCAGTCCAAGGGACTCTCAAGAGTCTTCTCCAACACCACAGTTCAAAAGCATCAATTCTTAGGCACACAGCTTTCTTCACAGTCCAACTCTCACATCCATACATGACCATACATGACTGGAAAAACAATAGCCTTGACTAGACGAACCTNTCAAATTCTGGCTACAATAGCATCTTCATTGATGTTACAAAAATCTTTGGGTATGAAGCACACAGTAAATTGTATTTTAAGAACAAATTTCTAAAAGCTATTTTCCATTATGAGAGTCAAACAAACCATAAAAAAAAACACAAAACAAACAAAAATAATCGGTACATAAAGCTAATTTAAACTGAAGAATTTAAGAATAAATTCTGACCTGCAAATCAAAAACTAATTGCAATAATTGATGGAAATGTAATTGTGCAGGGAAGAAAAATTCAGATTCTGGTNAAAAAAAAACACAAAACAAACAAAAATAATCGGTACATAAAGCTAATTTAAACTGAAGAATTTAAGAATAAATTCTGACCAGCAAATCAAAAACTAATTGCAATAATTGATGGAAATGTCATTGTGCAGGGAAAAAAAATTCAGATTCTGGTCCAAAAGGGCTATAAAAGTAACCTTTGACAATGATTTATTTCTGTATTTTAAATGGTCATGCTTTAAGATTTTGAATTTAGTTTACACCTACTGTATCAGCCAGGAAACTAAATACGTGGTAAATATTTAAACAGAAGGCATTTCATTTGACAATAGGTTATGCGCCTATTATAGTACTGAGACCAGAACAAAAACAGTGAAACAAAAGGTAGTTGCAGGGAGTAGCTATGAGCCCTTTTCCCCTTATGAGAGTCAAACAAGCCATAAAGAACACAAAACAAACAAAAATAATCAGTGCATAAAGCTATTTCAACTGAAGAATTTTGTGTTATCAGATTTCAGAGTGTGCAGGTCACAGTGCTGCTGGCCTTTCTAGGTAGTGCAGTAATGCTGCTTCTAGGAATGCCAAAAGAAGGCAGAAGCGGAGGCCACCAAACTGCTGAGGAGATTTGTTGCAGGAGCAACAGCAAGCAAATAAGAAAGAGAATGTGTCCTCTATTATCCTTCCACTTTGTAGTCATTCTCTAAATCCCTTGTGTAAGCACAATTTAACTGGAAGTCAGCTGTCAAAGGAGAGGTGTAGTTTGTAGAATCTCAGCCTCAACATTCACACGGCAGATCATAGAGACAAAATTGTGATTTAGAAGCAATGCTTTTATAATCTATAACTTATATAGGTTTCCATTGTATTATATTCCCATAGTTTATTTTCATTCAAATAAGGAGAAATTTATTGCTTCTTAAGATTTGGTCTGGAAGAAACACAAGCTGGAATCAAGATTGCTGGGAGAAATAGCAATAACCTCAGATATGTAGATGACACCATTCTTATGGCAGAAAGTGAATAGGAATTAAAAAGCTTCTTGTTGAAAGTGAAAGAGGAAAGTGAAAAAGTTGGCTTAAAGGTCAACATTCAGAAAACGATGATCATGGCATCCGGTCCCATCACTTCATGGGAAATAGATAGGGAAACAGTGGAAACAGTGTCAGACTATTTGGGGGGGGCTCCAAAATCACTGCAGATGGTGACTGCAGCCATGAAATTTTAAGACGGTTAGTCCTTGGAAGAAAAGTTTCGACCGACCTAGATAGCATATTCAAAAACAGAGACATTACTTTGCCGACCAGGTCCGTCTAGTAGAGGCTATGGTTTTTCCTGTGGTCATGTATGGATGTGAGAGTTGGACTGTGAAGAAGGCTGAGCGCTGAAGAACTGACGCTTTTGAACTGTGGTGTTGGAGAAGACTCTTGATAGTCCCTTGGACTGCAAGGAGATCCAACCAGTCCACTCTGAAGGAGATCAACCCTGGGATTTCTTTGGAAGGAATGATGCTAAAGCTGAAACTCCAGTACTTTGGCCACCTCATGTGAAGAGTTGACTCATTAGAAAAGACTCTGATGCTGGGAAGGATTGGGGGCAGGAGGAGAAGGGGACGACAGAGGATGAGATGGCTGGATGGCATCACAGACTCGATGAACATGAGTCTGAGTGAACTCTGGGAGTTGGTGATGGACAGGGAGGCCTGGTGTGCTGTGATTCATGGGGTCGCAAAGAATCAGACACCATTAAGCGACTGAACTGAACTTAACTGAAGGTTTGGTCTCCGTAGGTATTTGAATATTTGACTCCTCCAGACAAGTATATCGATTCATTCTCATGTCTTGCCAATATCTCCCCTTTCTTCCACTGAACCATGTCCTTCACTATTTTCCAGGTAGGTTAAGTTCCAGAACTTGCCCTTTTGTTTTTCACATTGGTGCATTTTCACATCCTGCTTTTTCTGTGTGGCATTCTCCTCCCTCTTCTGCAGCTGATAAACTCTTATGTATCATTCAGGACTCTGCTTAGCTATCAGTATACTTGGCTTTGAAACAGGAGCCCTTCTTGACTATGATGACATTATTGCCTTTCCTGTACTATAGGATGCGATACACATACTATAATGGATTCATTTCTTAATGCTCTTTCTCAATAAACTATACGATGCTTGAGTGCTGTGACCTCCTTCTGTTCATCCTGTTTCTGGAAAACAGAATATATTCAATATATATTCATTTGATTTTGAATCAGGAAATCATATGCACACCATAAGGACTAATATGGCTTCTGTGTTTGAGCACTAAATTTGCTTATTAATTTTATGGAAAGGAAGGAAGAAAAGGCACCAAGATAAATTGAAGCTGGACTTTTATGTTTATTATAAAGAGAAAGAAGTGGACCAATAAATATAAAGGCTTGAAAAATGTATTAAATATCAATGAGCAAGCTTATCAGCGAGCACAGGAATGCAGGAGCAAAAACAGAATTATAAGTAAAGCATATTATTAATGTCTATTTTTGCTGTTTAATATAACAGCTGTCAATTAAAAGTAATAAGAACAAAACATAAGGGAAATCAACCAAATGATCTCATAAGAAGAAATTACCAGCTGATTGTATAGCATACTTCTTTTGATATCTGAAAAAAATGGCAATTAAATTTTGCATTTAGCTAAGAGAAATAAAACATTGGGAAAATAAAAGAGCATGAGAAAGAAAAATGTAAAGTCGAAAGGGATCATAAACATTAGAAAAAATAATGAAATATTGAAAGAAAGAAAACAAAAGGATGACCTGGCATGTTTCAGATGGACCATAATTTGTACAAATGCCAACTTGTGTGTAAGTTCTTTCAGATTCTGGAGTTGAACAAATATGAACAAATATTATTCTGGAACTCTGAACAAATATGTTGCATCAGATTTTTATAAGTTCAACTTTAGCCAGATTGCCTTTTTAGCCAATATTAGCTGTTACAGTATAATTATTTCTTAAACCATTTCACTTATCTTTTGCAAATGTCATATAAAATTTTAACTGTTAATAGTCTCTCATCTTGATTTACAACCTTCATTCCTCATGTAAAACAATAGACTTTATATTTGAAGAAATGTGATACTATTTTATTGACATAGGTCATAAAAAGAGCTCATTTTTTTCTATTTTAACAAAGAGAAAGGGAAGTAAAATTTTGTATCTGAGGAAGACTTTTAAAAATTAGGATGACAGACAGGTCCTATTCCTTGGAGACTAAGTAAGGATTTTTAGAGATAAGAACATCCTCAGGAACCTTGACCCTCTTTTTCTTTCTCTCACCTCTAATCCCAAACTGGCTATGTCACTTTCAAATATCCTGAGGCTAATTACTTCCTGATTGATCTTCTTAAATGAGCTTTTCACTGCCTCATCTAGTGGAGGTAGGCCCCTCTTTAAATCTTCTGTCAGACTTGCTTATAGAAAGATCTATCGCCTGGATGTGACTTCAGTCTTCTGTTATATGGGTCAGCCTGAAACAGAATTGAGACCAAAAATTCAAAACTTCTATGGAATTAAAATTTGATGTTATATCTCTGTTACTATGATATGTGTTTCAGAGAATGTGAATGAATATGAATATGGATTCCAGGGGAAAAGCAATATCAAATTACCTTAGGAGTTACTCTTGACAATAAGCAGATTACTCAGGAATATAAATTTTGTAAGCAACAACATTTGAAATGGAATTTCCATACTAGTCATTAAATTAATGCAATGACCTTCAGTTATATAATGTATATATACCTTTCTGAGCTTCATCTATTGATATTCTATCATTCATATTTCAAGACCGAGTTTAGAGAAAAAGTTTATAATATTTCACTTTCTGCTGAATTCTATTATACTTTTGCATTGTTTTAATTTTATTCTTGGTTAAATATGGAAACTTTATTTCTAATTGTTGTATTAACAAATATGGAACATTGGACAGGAGTACATGGTTTGCTAGACAGACAAATACTATTTGAATTACATGGTGGAGATTCAATTCTCTCTTTGGTGGTGGGAGGTTGGATTTTTAGTGGAGTATAGTTGATGTACAATGTTGTGTTAGTTTCGGGTGTGTAGCAAAGGGAATATATTTATCCACTTGTAGTATTTTTAGACATTTTTTTCCCCATATAGACAAGTATATGCAGTTCCATGTGCTATATAGTAGGTCCTTATTAGTAATCAATTTTCATATGTAATAATGTGTATATGTCAACCCCAATCTCTCAACTTATCTATCCCATACCCCCTGGTAGCCATAAGTATGTTGTCTACATTGATGACTCTACAATTGTGTTTAGAAAATAAGTTGGTTTGTACATTTTTTTAGATTCCACATATAAGAGATATTATATGATACTTGTCTTTCTGTGTCTGACTTCATTCAATATAGCAATCTCTAGGCCCATTCATGTTGCTGCAAACGGCGTTATTTTTATTTGTTGTGGCTGATTGATATTCCAAAACTAGATAAAGAGAAGTGGGGTTTGCTACATGTATGGGGTTGCTACATGTATGGGGTTTGTCAACCCCATACATGTAGAAATCAGGCTGGCTTTATAGGTATGTGATCAATGCAGTGGCACAGGGTCCATGCTGAAAAGGACTTCCATGTTTGGGATTAAATTCTCTGTTCACTATCTTAAAACTGTTAACAAATTTACCTTTGAATTTGTTTTTCAAGTAAATTCCAATTGGATAATTAAATATGAGCTAGGCGTTTGGCCACGTGGTGCACCATAGTCCCACCCACCTTCCAGTTCCTTATGTTGTCTTCCCAGGATGTGTACTTGATATATCTCTTCACATTCCTTGATGTCTCACACCCTGCCTTCCCTCTAACCTCATACTCTCTCTCTCTGTCCCAAGATCACTGCTACCCTTTACTCTTGACTTATTCTTGCAAGGAAGAAGCAGAGGATTAGAGGATTAGATAAATCACTTTCACACCTTGGAGAAGGAAATGGCAACCCACTCCAGTGTTCTTGCTTGGGGAATCCCAGGGATGGTGAAGCCTGGTGGGCTGCCGTCAATGGGGTCACACAGAGTCAAACACGACTGAAGTGACTTAGCAGCAGCAGCAGCAATATGACCTATTATTCCTCAAAGAGATTTGTTAGACATAAACTATAGGGTGGGGAGAGGTTGGACTTACATATTCCATAGAATATCAGGGAGGAGGTAGTATCATCCTTCCCCCGGACTGGCAGTGTTATAGTATGTTTGATGAACAATTTAAACTCTAGCCTACGCATGATTCAAGTGTTGACAGGGAAGGTCCAGCACGAAGGTTACAACCACTTAGAGGTTACCCTTGCACTAAGGGTTAAGGTGGGAAGGGAAAATTGATTCTATAGCCTTCAAGTAGGGCACTTTTTTCAGTCCAGAAGCTGGTTGGAAGAGGAGCCTAGCCACTGGTAGGTTGCATGCATGCTTGGGTGAGTACTCCTATAACTAAAGGACCATAGCATTAAATGTTGAATAAAAAACACTGTAAATACTACAAATAGATATGTAACACTTTATTGTTAATGATCAAATGCAATAGAAATATAAATTCAATGTGAAATACATACGTTACAAATACAAAAATATTACAGCATGAATAATGTCAGTACTATTAAATTGAAGAAAGTATGGAAAACCACTAAACCATTCAGGTATGACCTAACTCAAATCCCTTATGATTATACAGTGGAAGTGAGAAATAGATTTAAGGCACTAGATATGATAGATAGAGTGCCTGGTGAACTATGGATAGAGGTACGTGACATTGTACAGGAAACAGGGATCAAAACAGCCCCCATGGAAAAGAAATGTAAAAAAAGGAAAATGGCTGTCTGAGGAGGCCTGACAAATAGCTGTGAAAAGAAGAGATGTGAAAAGCAAAAGAGCAAAGGAAAAACATAAGCATCTGAATGCAGAGTTCCAAAGAATAACAAGGAGAGATAAGAAAGCCTTCTTCAGATATCAATGCAAAGAAATAGAGGAAAACAACAGAATGGAAAGGACTAGAGATCTCTTCAAGAATATTAGAAATACCAAGGGAACATTTCATGCAAATATGGGCTCAATAAAGGGCAGAAATTGTAGGGACCTAGTAGAAGCAGAAGATACTAAGAAGAGGTGGCAAGAATACACAGAAGAACTGTACAAAAAAGATCTTCACAACCCAGATAATCATTGTGGTGTGATCATTCACCTAGAGCCAGAAATAATGGAATGTGAAATCAAGTGGGCCTTAGAAAGCATCACTACAAAAAAAGCTAGTGGAGGTGATGGAATTTCAGTGGAGCTATTTCAAATCCTGAAAAATGATGTTGTGAAAGTGCTGCACTCAATATGCCAGCAAATTTGGAAAACTCAGCATTGACCATAGGACTGGAAAAGGTTAGTTTTCATTTCAATTCCAAAGAAAGACAATGTCAAGAAATGCTCAAACTACTGCACAATTGCATTCATCTCACATGCTAGTAAAGTAATGCTCAAAATTCTCCAAGGCCAGGCTTCAGCAATACATGAACCGTGAACTTCCAGATGCTCAAGCTGGTTTTAGAAAAGGCAGAGGAACCAGAGATTAAATTGCCAACATCCGCTGGATCATGGAAAAAGCAAGAGAGTTCCAGAGAAATATCTATTTCTGCTTTACTGACTATGCCAAAGCCTTTGACTGTGTGGATCACAATAAAGTGTGGAAAATTCTGAAAGAGATGGGAATACTAGACCACTTGACCTGACTCTTGAGAAACCTGTATGCAGATCAGGAAGTAACAGTTAGAACTGGACATGGAACAACAGACTGGTTTCAAATAGGAAAAGGAGTATGTCAAGGCTGTATATTGTCACCCTGTTTATTTAACTTCTATGCAGAGTACATCATGAGAAATGCTGGGCTGGAAGAGATACAAGCTGGAATCAAGATTGCCGGGAGAAATATCAATAACCTCAAATATGCAGATAACACCACCCTTATGGCAGAAAGTGAAGAGGAACTAAAAAGCCTCTTGTTGAAAGTGAAAGAGGAGAGTGAAAAAGTTGGCTTAAAGCTCAGCATTCAGAAAATGAAGATCATGACATTCAGTCCCATCACTTCAAGGCAAATAGATGGGGAAACAGTGGAAACAGTATCAGACTTTATTTTGGGGGCTCCAAAATAAAGCCAGATGGCGATTGCAGCCATGAAATTAAAAGACACTTACTCCTTAGAAGAAAAGTTATGATCAATCTAGATAGTATATTCAAAAGCAGAGACATTACTTTGCCAACAAAGGTCTATCTAGTCAAGGCTATTGTTTTTCCAGTGGTCATGTATGGATGTGAGAGTTGTACTGTGAAGAAAGCTGAGTGCCAAATAATTGACGCTTTTGAACTGCAGGGTTGGAAAGACTCTAGAGAGTCCCTTGGATTGCAAGGAGATCCAACCAGTCCATTCTGAAGGAGATCAGCCCTGGGCTTTATTTGGAGGGAGTGAATCTGAAACTGAAACTTCAGTACTTTGGCCACCTCATGCGAAGAGTTGACTCATTGGAAAAGAATCTGATGCTTGGAGGGATTGGGAGCAGGAGGAGAAGGGAACAACAGAAGATGAGATGGCTGGATGGCATCACTGACTTGATGTGAGTCTTAGCGAACTCTGGGAGTTGGTGATGAACAGGGAGGCCTGACATGCTGCAGTTCATGGGGTTGCAAAGAGTCAGACACGACTGAGTGACTGAACTGAACTGAATTGAGACAGCATATTAAAAAGCAGAGACTTTACTTTGCCAACAAATGTCTGTCTAGTTAAACAAAGCTATGGTTTTTTCAGTAGTCATGTATGGATGTGAGAGTTGGATTATGAAGAAAGCTGAGCACCGAAGTGGTGTTGGAGAGACTCTTGAGAGTCCCTTGGACTGCAAGGATGTCCCACCAGTCCATCCTAATGGAAATCAGTCCTGAATATTCATTGGAAGGGCTGATGTTGAAGCTGAAACCAATACTTTAGCCACCTGGTGTGAAGAGTTGACTCATTGGAAAAGACCCTGATGCTGGGAAAGATTGAAGGCAGGAGGAGAAGGGGATGACAGAGGATGAGATGGTTGGATGGCATCACTGACTCAATGGATATGAGTTTGAGGAAACTCCTGGAGTTGGTGATGGACAGAGAGGCCTGGCATGCTGCAGCCCATTGAGTGACAAAGAGTTGGACACAACTGAACAACTGAACTGAATTGAGGGTTTTCTTTCAAATCACCCTAAGTCTTTAAGATTTTCAAAGTAGATAAGAAGTTCTTTATTCCTGTAACCTGTTCAAACATTTTTTGGCATTAAAATTATTTTCACAAATCTACCAACTTATATTTCTTCTTTTGTTAAATAAGCTACCTAATGATTTTAGAATATTTTATTATTTCTGTATTACCAACTTGGAATATATATTAAATCAATAATATATCTGTGAATGCTATGATTATCAGCAAAACTAAAGAGAAAGAAATGTTTGCATTGGAAAATTTAGAGAGACAAAGGATATTGGTGTTATTTTATTAATGAAGACTAGAAATTGGAGATATATGATTTAATGATGTGTTGACAATGAGACATAAAATCAAATGTAAAGGTTAGTTGCTCGCCCTACATTTTGTGACCCCATGGACTACAGCCCACCAGGCTCCTCTGTTCATGGGATTTTCTAGTCAAGAATGCTAGAGTGGGTTGCCATTTCCTTCTCCAGGGATTTTCCCAACCCAGGGATCTTCACAACCCAGGAATCAAAACTGGTTCTCCAGTACTGCAGGCAAATTCTTCACTGACTGAGATACAAATGGCCTTTTTGAAATAGCAATATTTGGATTTACAGTGATAAGCATATGTACACATTAGAAATTGATGTTCTGGTTTTGGTACTTTTTTTTTTTTAAAGTTTATTTTGCTTAGAAGCAGTACACCCCCCAACCACGCCCCCACACCCACACTAAGCGTCATTTTAAAATATAGTTTTAGACTAAATACATCTGTTCTTATAATTTTCCCTTTCCTCATAATTTGTATAATATTTAACACTGTTTGTTTATTATACTATTTTCAAATTTGCAAATATCTCTCTCCTTTCAAAATCTGTACTACTGAATGTTCTCTTATGAACATCTGCACTACCATCTACTGGAAAGGTAAGTATATATCAGGAATCATGTTCTTATCAGCCATTCAAAACAGAATATAACTAATTTGAAAAAATGTAAAACAATATTATTTTTGATAATCAAATTCTACCAGTTACTACTACTAATAATAAATAGTGGGGATTATACATATATAGCATACTGAAAAATACATATTTACATTGTATTTATACTTTGTACTAGTTGCATATGCATCCTGACAATACAATTTTTCATTAAATTGAATGATTACTTAGTATTTATCAGTCACTAAATCTTTTTATTAACCTCAAAATTTCACTGTTATATTTTCATTTACTTTCTGATTTTACAAGTCAAATAAAGTTTCACCTGCCAACATTTATAGACTTTTATTTCCTTAATGACATATTTTTTTCAAAGAAATAATACTCGAATACTCAAATTGTCCATAAGTGTCAGATAAAGCATCTAGGTGAAACTCAGAAGTGTAAAACAGAGCACTGTATTTGCAAGTAAGTCTAGGCAGAGGAAACGCTCATCGTCATGGAGATTTAAGCTGCATGAATTCATGTTTGTGCACTATGATGGCTACATGTCCATATGGGTAGAATAAGAAATGATGTGAACGTGTGACATGTGCACAGATGTTGTGTTGTAAGAAGTCTGGCCTCATATTCTGACTCCACCTGAAAACTGTTAAAATAAGTCATTTAAGTAGCATTTCTGGTACACAGAATCATATATACCAAGACTCCTGAGAACTTTAGAGATAATCAATATATAGTTCCCATTGTCTTTTCTTATAATACACAAAAATTAGTATAAATTTTGGATGATAACAGTAAAAATATTTCTCAAATACCTTTGGATTTGCTTTACACTTCTTATGTTACCCCTTGGTTAGTACTCATCAGTCAGCCAACATATGCTAATAATCATGATAAAGCTCACAGTAGTACCTAAGTCAGCAATGAATTGGTTCATTTGTTTGAAATAGAAAAGAAATCCAAATTTGAGTTATTTTTTGTTCTCTATAAATGCATTCAGTGAGACCATGTATGCAAATTTTGTATACTCTGATGATTTTGACATTAGGTGGTTTGAATAAAATATTTAAATACAGAATCCACAAAATTAAAAAAAAAACAGAGTGGATTTTACATACTTGGGAATTAATTTTAATAATTAAGAATTATATCCAATTAAGTGACAGAGCCACCGAGTCATATATTTTATTACTGTTATTGTTGTTAGTGTTGGTTTTTACTGTTTATTGTTAAATAAGATTTAGTAAAATTCAAACATGCATTTGAATTTAGACTTAGTTGGCAAGACATTATTTCTTCTGGGCAAGTAGAAACGGATATTTATTAGAATCAGCAAAATGGTAAAAGCAGCTATTTAATGTCAGAAGAATTTAAGGAGCTCATTATTTATACTCAAATACTTGCTAAGTAGAGTTGGAAATCAACATCTAATGATTTTGGTTAAACATCAGAGTAAAACAGTGTACTCTCAAATTATAGAATCTGTATTTTGTTTTGCCAAGAGTGAAAATATAGATAATAGAAAACACAAACATTTTGTTATAAAGTTTAGCTACTGAGGTTTGCAAGTAATAAAATAAATATGTTGATTTAGAATGATTTATCAAAATAATGACATCCATATATCTACAGTCAGTATAATTTAATGAGCTTTTCTGACTGGTAGTGAAGGCTTTAAATGTGTTCTAATAAATTAAACAATCATGTTTATGTGTTATTCACAGTTATTTTATTATACTTTATAATAAATAAATCTTGTGAATACAAACTCTAAAAGGCAATTTTTATGACATTCCAAGAATCAATCAAGTTTCTAATTCATGTAAAACATTAAAGCAGTGTGAGATACATTGCAAAAGAAAACATAGAAAAGTAAAATAAATATGAAATAATTAAATTTACAACAGTATTTTAAACCTTGAAATAGTCCTCCAAAAACCAGTGTTCATATAAGTGAAAATAAGAAATTATGTTTTTGAGAAAATTTATACATTACCTCCTGGGGTGTATGATATTATAATGAGTGATAAAATTTAGTAAGTACACTTTTTTAGAGCATGATTCACCCAATTTTTATAATATCACCTATTTAAGCAGTACATTGTTTTAACTACTCAAGTGCTTTGTAAATATCCTTCTATAAATCATTTAGTCATACATTTTGTGGTTGCTTGTAATCAGACTTTTTTTTCTCTAATTCCTAATAATCTTTAACATATATTTGAAGAATGAAGAATAGCCATGATCAAGTGTGAGCAGCATGTCTATATTAATTGCCTTTCAATAATTCTAAACTTCACTTTCCAAAGTGACAAATGTATGGGTTACATTTAGTTCTAAGCAGTTTTATAAGTAAATAATATATCACATGCAAATAACCAAGCAGAGTTCCTACCTAACAGTAATTATGTTATCCATGTTACTTCTAGCCTGTCCATCCTAGGAGCAAGTTAGCTGTACATCTTGTTAAATTATTTAGGCAACTGTTATCTTCTCAAATTTGTCAGCACAACCCTGCCCCGCTTGTGGGTATACAAAAAGTATATTAAAAGAATGACAAATAGCCTGACATTTGGGAATCCTTTCAGAAAAATCAATGAAGAAATATGACAAGCAGTAGTATTATAGTGAGACAGACATATACATACTTCAAATGTTAAAATTATTCTTTCAGTTACAAAACCTCTTCATTTGTAAAATCTAAACTGGTCCCAGTGGTCGTGTTCAGCCACTTAGTTGTGTTTGACTCTGCGACACTGTGGACTGCAGCACATCAAGCTTCCCTGTCCTTTACCATTCCCTGGAGCTTGCTCAAACTCATGTCCATTGAGTAAGTGATGCCATCTGACCATCACGTCCTCTGTTGTCTCCTTCCTCCTATGCATTCAATCTTTTCCAACATCAGGGTCTTTTCTAGTGAGTCAACTCTTTGTATTAGTTGACCAAAGTATTGGAGCTTCAGTTTTGGCATCAGTCCTTCCAATGGATATTTAAGATTCATTTCCTTTAAGATCAACTGGTTTGATTTCCTTGCACTACAGGGAACCTCAAGCATCTTCTCCAACACCACAGTTTGAAGGCATTAACTCTTTGGTGTTCAGCCTTCTTTATGTTCCAACTCTCACATCCATACATGACTATGGGAAAAACCATAGTTTTCTGGGCAAAGCAATGTCTTCTTTTTAATATGCTGTCTACATAGGTCATAGATTTCTTCCAAGGAGTAAGAATTACAGTTAAACTAAGATTATCCTTGATTTTAGAAATACATCCCCAAGTTCAGTTCAGTTCAGTCACTCAGCTGTGTCTGACTCTTTGAAACCCCATGAATCGCAGTACACCAGGCCTCCCTGTCCAACACCAACTACCAGAATTCACTCAAACTCATGTCCATCGAGTCTGTGATGCAATCCAATCATCTCATCTTCTGTAGCCCCCTTCTCCTACTGCCCCCATTCCCTCCCAGAATCAGGGTCTTTTCCAATGTGTCAACTTTTCTCATAAGGTGGCCAAAGTATGAGAGTTTCAGCTTTAGCATAAGTCCTTCCAATGAACACCCAAGACTGATTGCCTTTAGAATGGACCAGCTGGATCTCCTTGTAGTCCAAGGGACTCTCAAGAGTCTCTCCAACACCATAGTTCAAAAGCATCAATTCTTCAGTGCTCAGCTTTCTTCCCAGTTCAACTCTCACATCCATACATGACCACTAGAAAAACCATAGCCTTGACTAGATGGACCTTTGTTGGCAAAGTAATGTCTCTGCTTTTTAATATGCTATCTAGGTTGGTCATAACTTTCCTTCCAAGGAGTAAATGTCTTTTAGTTCTATGGCTGCAATCAATATCTGCAGTGATTTTGGAGCCCCCCAAAATAAAGTCTGACACCATTTCCACTGTTTCGCCATCTAATTGCCATGAAGTGATGGGACCAGATGCCATGATCTTCGTTTTCTGAATGTTGAGCTTCAAGCCAACTTTTTCACTCTCCTCTTTCACTTTCATCAAGAGGATTTTTAGCTCCTCTTCACTTTCTGCATTAAGGGTTGTGTCATTTACATATCTGAGGTTATTGATATTTCTCCCGGCAATCTTGATTCCAGCTTGTGATTCTTCCAGCCCACCGTTTCTCATGGTGTACTCTGTATATGTTAAACAAGGAGGGTGACAATATACAGGCTTGATGTTCTCCTTTTCCTATTTGGAAACAGTCTGTTGTTTCATGTCGAGTTCTAACTGATGTTTCCTGACCTAGATACAGGTTTCTCAGGAGGAAGGTCAGGTGGTTTATTATTCCTATGTCTTTCAGAATTTTCCCCAGTTTTTTGTGATCCACACAGTCAAAGGCTTTGACATAGTCAATAAAGCAGGAATAGATGCTTTTCTGAAACTCTCTTGCTTTTTCCATGATCCAGCGGATGTTGGCAATTTGATCTCTGGTTCCTCTGCCTTGTCTAAAACCAGCTTGAACATCTGGAAATTCACAGTTCACGTATTGCTGAAGTCTGGCTTGGATAATTTTGAGCATTACTTTACTAGCTTGTGAGATGATTATAATTGTGTGGTAACTTGAGCATTCTTTGGCATTGCCTTGCTTTGGGATTGAATGAAACTGACCTTTTCCAGTCCTGTGGCCACTGCTGAGTTTTCCAAATTTGCTGGCATATTGAGTGCAGCACTTTCACAGCATCATCTTTCAGAATTTGAAACAGCTCTACTGGAATTCCTTCACCTCCACTAGCTTTGTTCATAGTGATGCTTTCCAAGGCCCAATTGACTTCACATTCTAAGATGTCTGGCTCTAGATGAGTGATCACATCATCGTTATTATCTGGGTCATGAAGATTTCTTTTGACAGTTCTTCTGTGTATTCTTGCCACCTCTTCTTAATATCTTCTGCTTCTGTTAGGTCCAAACCATTTCTGTCCTTTATCAAGCCCATCTTTGCATGAAATGTTCCCTTGTTACCTCTAATTTTCTGAAGAGATCTCTAGTCTTTCCCATTCTGTTGTTTTCCTCTATTTCTTTGCATTNATTATTTTATTACATTTAGATGACACTACAGAAGTTCAAAGTGTTATCACCTACTGTCAATTTACCAATTTGAAATTTTAACAGTAACTAGTTTCAAATTCATTTCTTCCATCCCTACAGAGGCCATGTTCTTAACTTCTAAATAAATATAGCTTTATTTTTGGGTAAATACTTACTTTTCAAAATGAAGTATGATTCATATCTGCATTTCTCATACCACTTAACACATTGTCTCATTCAGCAAGTGCTAAATATTTAAACTACTGCTTGAAATTAATATAAATAGCCAGATTAGGCCCTTAAATAGATTAGTTTAATATTGTTTAAGCCAGATAGTACTTTTTAAAAACTGCTGTTATGCTTTTATTAAATTGCAATATGCTGTCTGTGTGCTCAGCCACTCCAGTCCTGTCCAACTCTGTAACCCCATGAATCATATCCCATCAGGCTCTTCTGTCCATGGGATTTTCCAGGTGAGAAAACTGGAATGGGTTTTCATACCCTTCTCCAGGAGATCTTCCCAACCCAGGGATCAAATTTGCATCTCCTGCATTGGCAAATGGGTTCTTAATTGCTGAGCCACCAGGGAAGCCCAATATACTGTCTACATCTATGTACTTCTGGAAGAATCATTTCTATTAATATTTTTACTAATGTTTTCAGTGCTATTTTACAAAATGTGTACAAAAATTATCAGTCTTGCTGTGATTTAAAAACATTAGTTTTAAAACATATTTATCAAACGTGTTTCTAGAAACTATTAATTTCAGAAAGTGGACACATTCTGATGTTTTAAAATTTTTCCAACTTTAATATTATTTCTAAAATTTGTCCCTCTTCAAATTGACCAAACTTCTTCCTTCAACAAAACTGCATCTAGAATAAATAAAATCATTGAAACTTGTAAGTATTATATTTCTAAACCAGTGTAGGTGAGCACTTCCTCAATTAGATTAAGGATATAGTGCTAATTTTCTAGGGGGAAAATGCCACTTATCAATAATTGTCAAAACAAGATTAATGATCTCAAGTCAATCTCAGTCTGCAATAAATATGCAGATATTGATAACAACAAATTGGGTCAGTCTTTTCATATAAATAGATCTTGTTCATTTCTTAATTAGAAATACTAGTTCATGTACCAGTTGTAATACTTGTGTTGTTGATACTAAAAGAAAAACTTGAAGACTAATAGATTCCCTATTTTTCATGTTACCTTGTTATAGGTCTTCTTTCCTGGACACTAGTATCCACCTGGTTGTGTTGCTGCCAAAGTTAACTGAATTGCAAGTCTCTCAGGGATGTGCTTTAGTTTGACTCTTCTTTTGCTCTGAAAAACTGACTTTAAAGAGTTCGAATGACAATGTGACCTCTCCAGCCTTTGGATATATCCTATGGTGATAACAAGGAGAAGAATGTTTGTTTGTATTTTAACTATAGTGTCTTTTTCAAAGGAAAACTTGAAATTTGATCTTTTTAGGTCCTATTGCTGTTCATAATCAGGAACACAGTACCATAGATCTGCAGTGTTGGAACTCAGAACTTTTCCTGTGGCAGGAGTAAAAGTTCATGAGAAGCCAATCATTGCATTTTTGTTTAGACACAGAATATATAAAGCCATCTCTTTATATTGAGTATTCTCAATTTATATCATACACAATGCATTCTTGCAGCATTGCACATAACTTATACTGAATTTAATTTAAAAGAGAGAATTGCATGGCATACTCTTAGAGTTATCCTGGAGGTCTTTGAAGAAGTTCTAAGTTATGAAAAACCATAGCTCGTGGGCTAATTTTCATTTTAACCAAGCATGACATGAAATAAACATGCAAATGGCAAACAGAAAGCTGTTAATTTGGGTGAGAAGTTAAAATGAAGAAAATAAGAAGATAAAAGCAGCTAGTTCTTGCTACTACAACATAGAATCTACAATTCACATCCTGGGGGAGTGACAAACCAGTCATTTAATGCTATGTCAACACATGTATCTTGTCTTTCATTAGTGAACTCTCCTGCTGGTTTGCACACTGTCAGAAGTAGACCTCCTACCGACATTCATAGAGGTGTGGAAACTGGGATGGTTTAATAATTCTGTTTTGTTTAGCTTTCTTCCTTATCCTATTTGAAACCAATTTTTCCCTTCATTTTTAGAACAAGTACATATTAGTTTCACTTATGAAGGAAATGTTAAAAATGCTTATGATTCAAATGACCTACTTTCCTCTTAATTCCTTCGAGCACTTTGAATATCCTAGCCAACTGAGGGTTACATCTGCTTGTAAATTACCCATGCTTTCTCTCTGCACACAGTCTGCCCGCATCATCTGTGAATAAATAACCATAAAAAATAAATGGAGAGGAAAGACAACAACATCCATCTCCCTTTCCTTCTGAAAACTGTTCTACAGAGATATTGGTTAATGATCTAATCAGTACTATAGATTTTAAATATTTTCTATTCCTCCAGTCTATGTCTGTTTCCATAAATCTGTTCAATTTAACTCATCTGTTTTTAAATAACATTGTTCATTGACTGTGGATAAGCAAGTAAATATTTAAATAGCTATCTATAAAATTCATGTAGAACAATCATATAAAATCTAAGAAATGCAAAGATAACTAGATTAAGAATTTTTAAATATAATTTCTTCAAATATTTTCCAAGCTCAGTCAAGAGTCAGAGAGTCTCATTTTAACACCACCACCATATTTAAGTACTGTTATTTATAAAATTAATTTCTGGGATAATTTTGCAATAACATAAATCATCATTACTTTTTTTTTTATACTAAGACACAGAATGCTTAAGTGTTGTTGTAAGACCATTTGTGTTGTAAATAATAATGTCCATCAGTTAAAAATTCAAATGACTACTTCACACAAATGTATTATACTTACTTAAATTGATAATCCATCTTTTAATCAGTGTTTATTTAAACTACTGTGTTACCTTCTTGGAATTACTTCAAAGTTCTCTAATTTTTTACCTGCAACACTTAATACATATGAAAATTTTCACTTCTAAAGCACCACTACTCTAATTAATTCTTANACTCTTCTTTTGCTCTGAAAAACTGACTTTAAAGAGTTCGAATGACAATGTGACCTCTCCAGCCTTTGGATATATCCTATGGTGATAACAAGGAGAAGAATGTTTGTTTGTATTTTAACTATAGTGTCTTTTTCAAAGGAAAACTTGAAATTTGATCTTTTTAGGTCCTATTGCTGTTCATAATCAGGAACACAGTACCATAGATCTGCAGTGTTGGAACTCAGAACTTTTCCTGTGGCAGGAGTAAAAGTTCATGAGAAGCCAATCATTGCATTTTTGTTTAGACACAGAATATATAAAGCCATCTCTTTATATTGAGTATTCTCAATTTATATCATACACAATGCATTCTTGCAGCATTGCACATAACTTATACTGAATTTAATTTAAAAGAGAGAATTGCATGGCATACTCTTAGAGTTATCCTGGAGGTCTTTGAAGAAGTTCTAAGTTATGAAGAACCATAGCTCGTGGGCTAATTTTCATTTTAACCAAGCATGACATGAAATAAACATGCAAATGGCAAACAGAAAGCTGTTAATTTGGGTGAGAAGTTAAAATGAAGAAAATAAGAAGATAAAAGCAGCTAGTTCTTGCTACTACAACATAGAATCTACAATTCACATCCTGGGGGAGTGACAAACCAGTCATTTAATGCTATGTCAACACATGTATCTTGTCTTTCATTAGTGAACTCTCCTGCTGGTTTGCACACTGTCAGAAGTAGACCTCCTACCGACATTCATAGAGGTGTGGAAACTGGGATGGTTTAATAATTCTGTTTTGTTTAGCTTTCTTCCTTATCCTATTTGAAACCAATTTTTCCCTTCATTTTTAGAACAAGTACATATTAGTTTCACTTATGAAGGAAATGTTAAAAATGCTTATGATTCAAATGACCTACTTTCCTCTTAATTCCTTCGAGCACTTTGAATATCCTAGCCAACTGAGGGTTACATCTGCTTGTAAATTACCCATGCTTTCTCTCTGCACACAGTCTGCCCGCATCATCTGTGAATAAATAACCATAAAAAATAAATGGAGAGGAAAGACAACAACATCCATCTCCCTTTCCTTCTGAAAACTGTTCTACAGAGATATTGGTTAATGATCTAATCAGTACTATAGATTTTAAATATTTTCTATTCCTCCAGTCTATGTCTGTTTCCATAAATCTGTTCAATTTAACTCATCTGTTTTTAAATAACATTGTTCATTGACTGTGGATAAGCAAGTAAACATTTAAATAGCTATCTATAAAATTCATGTAGAACAATCATATAAAATCTAAGAAATGCAAAGATAACTAGATTAAGAATTTTTAAATATAATTTCTTCAAATATTTTCCAAGCTCAGTCAAGAGTCAGAGAGTCTCATTTTAACACCACCACCATATTTAAGTACTGTTATTTATAAAATTAATTTCTGGGATAATTTTGCAATAACATAAATCATCATTACTTTTTTTTTTATACTAAGACACAGAATGCTTAAGTGTTGTTGTAAGACCATTTGTGTTGTAAATAATAATGTCCATCAGTTAAAAATTCAAATGACTACTTCACACAAATGTATTATACTTACTTAAATTGATAATCCATCTTTTAATCAGTGTTTATTTAAACTACTGTGTTACCTTCTTGGAATTACTTCAAAGTTCTCTAATTTTTTACCTGCAACACTTAATACATATGAAAATTTTCACTTCTAAAGCACCACTACTCTAATTAATTCTTATTAACACTGAATCTGTAAAAATGCATTTTAACAAAGTTAGTCACAGTTTTTTTCACAATCTTATTTTACAGATTTTAAACATACATTTTTGGGGAGTTTTTTTGTATATTTGTTTTGTTTGTTTTTCTTCCTGCTTTTTTTTTTTTATCATGGGAAGTTTTGTCTTTTTTTGCAAAGATTATTTAAATTGATTTTTGACTTCCCATCAGAAACATATTGTATAAAGTCATGATGATAATATTTTAGGGTGATCATGTTTCTTCAGCAAGAAATAATACAACTATGTGACTGTGCATGTGTGTGTGTGTGTATGTATATATTGATTTCAGCCCCTAAAAGACTAGGAAGTATCAAATACCTTAAAAAATTGCCATCAGAAGGTCTGTCAAAACGCACCCAGGAACATTTCTTAGAGGACCACAACTCGATTTTTCACTTAATATATCTGGTTTTGGTTGACTAGAAGATGTCTATAACAGAGCATTAACAAACACTGTAATTTGCTGGGGTCAGCCAGGTCTGTAGCTTTGAGATTGAAAGTCATGTTAAATTATGCTATCAGCTTTCCAAACTTCATTAGGCTTAACCCATTTAGGCGCCACTGACTTCTCGGAATCGCCAATAGAACCCTAATCAGAAAACCACAGAGCAGCCAGGCTTCTGCTATCAGAAACCTCAGTACAATTTTGTATATTAATATTTCAGAAAGTTTGTAGGAATACATGCTCCCTGCTGAGCACTACAAGCAGTGCCGACACTGCCACAGCCAGTCAAGCTGTCCAGAGTGCCTGGCAGCTCCCTGCCTGTCTATGGACCTGACAACCAGAGAAAGAAAAGGCAGAGGAAAACGAAATGAGCTAAATGCCTCCGCTTGATTTACGATTAATAAATTCCTATTATTGGAGAGTCAGGTAGCCAGTAAATAGAATAATATATGGTTACAGGAAAATGCTGATCTTATCCTGTAATGAAGTAGAATTTTGAATACAATATTACTAACTTTTTTAGGAGAAGCAATCATTGAAAAAATTTTAAGATCATTAGTTTTCTCTACTGTTCTTCAAAACATTTAATCTAATTATCATGATGTATTGGTCAAAATAGTCTAAGAGATATCCAACAAAGAAGTGCAATTAAAAATGCAACAGAGAAAAATCAATTTAGTAATGAAAACCCATGTGGAGTTTTAAGACTTTTAGAAATACATGCAACAGAGAGAAATATAATTTCTTTTTTGACAATCAGTGACCAAAGTTCAATGTAATACAGTAAAGCTAAGTTTAAAAAACAGAAACCTAGCAGTAAATACAACTTTAAAGAATGCCTGAATTAAAAAATACTATAAATAATGAGAATTATATGCATAATTGATTTGTTTGTGTATAAACAGGAAATATTGATAATATTTAAATTTACTTTCTATACAATGACACATATTTACAGGTACCCCAGAGAGAAAATATGTACAGAAACTACTAACATGTTAGGGTTTCTTAAGTTTAAATCAAACAAAAAGTTTAGAAATGAAATCACACTAAAACAAAAATGTATGCTTTTTAAACTAATATTTTAATAATTACTATATTACCTAAAGTGAATGACTAAGTCACTGAAGTGGTGAACAAAATATGTTCTTTCTTATTTTCGTTTTTCTTTAACAAATTATTATGACATATATTTTTCACACTGCATGAACTTGAATATGGTACTTTCTTAAATTTATGTAATTAGAACTAGAAAGCATTTAAAACATCTGTCACATTGTATGAAACATAGTCCTTTGGTACTTGAATAATATATATAATTTAGTTGTTTCTAACTGCCTGGCAACACAGTCCATATTAAGGAGTGAAAGTTTGTAGTAATGCCAGCTCTGCATTGAGCTATATGGGTAGTATTGACAAGTAGTAAGGTGAGTAAAAGTTCTCACCTTTAGTGTGAACTTATATCTGTGATTCCTCACAATCCTAGTGTTGCATGACTACATCAAAATCTTACAAGTGAAGGCACATACACATTGATATAATATTTTCTACTATGCAAATCTATGTGTATATAATTCACGTAAATGTTCAAAGGCATTTTATTTTAAATGTTATGGTTTCCATAAGAATATGACCACACAACAATCTTTATCAGTTCTGATTTTATTTTAGTATATTTTGCTTTATTTGTTTTACTGTATTACAGTAAGAACAGTTATGGAGATCTATCCTCTTAGCAGATTTTAAGTGTACATTATATTTTTACTATAGGTGAGGCTTCCCAGGTGGTGCTAGTAGTAAAGAATACTCCTGCCAATGCAGGAGGCATAAGGGATGCAGATTCAATCCCTGAGTTGAGAAGATCCCCTGAAGGAGAGCATGATAACCCACTCCAGAATTCTTACCTAGAGAATTCCATGGACAGTGGAGCCTAGCAGACTACAGTCCATGGGGCACAAAGAGTCAGACACCACTGAAGCAAATTAGCATGCATGCATGCACAGTGTTATACAGCAGATCTCTAGAGCTTATTCATTTCATTTAACTGAAATGTGCCTCTTGATTAATAACTCTCCATTTCCTACTACTCCCAAAACCCTGGTAACCACTATTCTAGTAATTAATTTTATGAATTTGACTACTTTAGGTACCTCAGTTAAGTGGAATTATTCAGTACTTTATTTGTCTGGTTTATTTCACTAGGTATAATATTCTCCAGGTCCATCCATGCTGTTATATATTTCCCCAATTTTTTTTTTAGCTGAATAATATCCCATTGTATGTGCATGTTTGAGTGCTCAGTCGCTTCAGTTGCGTCCAACTCTTTGCAACCCCATAGACTGTAGCCCCGCAGACTTCTCTGTCCATGAGATTCTCCAGGCAAGAATAGTGGAGTGTTTTGCCATTTCCTCCTTCAGGGCATTTTCCCAACTCAGAGACTGAACCCATGTCTCCTGTGTCTCCTGCACTAGGAGGTGGATTTTTTACCCACTAAGCCATCTGGGAACCCCTTGGATGTACATACATTTTCTTTACCCATTCACATGTTTTTAAGTTATTTCCATACCTTGACTCTTGTGAATACTGCTTCAGTGAATGCTGGAGTGTTATTATCTTTGAGATTCTGATTTTAACTTCTTTTGAATGTATATACAAAAATGAAATTGCTGAATCAATTATTCTATTTTTAATGAGGAAACTCAGTACTCTCTTTCAGAGTGCCTGCCCCATTTTTCATCCTTAACAGGAGCGTGCAAAGGTTTTAATTTCTCCACAGTCTCACCAACAATTGTTGTCTATGTTGCTTTGATAAGAGCCATCCTAACAGATGCGAGGTGATGTTTTTTTGTGGCTTTGGTTTTCATTTCTCTGATGATTAGTGATGATTAACATTTTTAAATATAGCTGTTGGTATTTTGTATTTCCTCTTTGGAAAAATGTTTATTTAAGTTCTTAGCTTATCTTTAATTGGGTTACTAGTTTTTCTGTTATTAAGCTCTATGAGTTTCTTACATATTTTGGACATTAACCTTTTATCACATAGATCATTTACAAAATTTTCTCCCATTCTGTAGATTGCATTTACACAATGTTGAATGTTTCCTTCCATGTGCAGAAACGTATAAGTTTGATACAATCCCATGTGTTTATTTATATTTTTGTTGCATTTGATTTTGGTTTCATACCATGAAATCACTGCCAAGACCACTGCTATGAAGCTATTCCCTGTATTGTCTTCTGAGAGTTTAATAGTTTCAGAATCTATATTTAAGTCTTTAATCCATCTTGGGTTGATGTTTGTGTATGGTGTAAAATGAAAGCCCAATTTCATTCTTTTGCATGTGGATTTCCAGTCTCCCAACATAATTTATTGAAAATCAGTTCACCATACATGCCTGAATTTATTGCTGACCTCTTCATTCGGTTCAGCAGTTAATATGCCTACATTTATGTCAGTCCCACTGAGTTTAGATTACTGTAGTTTTATAATATATTTAGAAATCAGGGAGTGTAATGCCTCCTTCTTTATTTTTTCCTCTTAAAACTACATTTGGCTGTTCAAGAGCTTTTGTGATTCTTTTAATATATAAATTGTAGAATTGTGTTTTCTATATCTGTAAAAATGTCTTTGGAATTTTGATAAAATTTCATCAAATCTCTAGTTTATTAAAAGTAATAGGATGAAATAAATTACTTCTAATGCTTACTGATAATCTCCATCTTGCCATAAAAATATGTAGCAAATATGTTCTTCAGTAATAATGTACTTTCAATGTAACTCTGCAAAAATATAGCTACAGGTATAGACATAAGATTATTTTTAAGTTATATAAGATTATTTTTAGCTTTGGTACTTAATATGTGTAAGTGAAAGTGTTAGTCAATCAGTTGGGTTCGACTCTTCATGATCCCATGGACTGTAGCCTGGCAGGCTTCTCTGTCCATGAAATCCTCCAGGCAAAAATACTGGACTGGGTTTCTCTTTCCTTCTCCAATAGAAGGCGGTACAGAATCTGCCTCAATATCAATCGTATGTGTAAAAGACCTGAGTACATGGGTCTAACTTGGGATATATTGAGAACATTTCACTGAATGAGAATGATGTAAAATGATCACTAAGGAAAAAAGATGCTCTAAAAAAAGGTGTACATGAAACTTTATATTGTAACTTCTTGGTGCTGAATTTTAAATAAGAAAAGACTGAAATTTCTCAGAGAAACAAATATATTTACTCAGTCTACAAATTTTTCAATTTAATCTCTCAATTTTAGTATTTTGTAATGAGCAGAAAAGAACTATAAGACCTAAATATCTTCTGTAGTATTTTAGAAAATATTACTCTTTTGAAAGTAAAAAGGAGAGTGAAAAAGTTGGCTTCAAACNCTGAAATTTCTCAGAGAAACAAATATATTAACTCAGTCTACAAGTTTTTCAGTTTAATCTCTCAATTTTAGTATTTTGTAATGAGCAGAAAAGAACTATAAGACCTAAATATCTTCTGTAGTATTGTAGAAAATATTACTCTTTTGAAAGTAAAAAGGAGAGTGAAAAAGTTGGCTTCAAACTCAACATTCAGAAAATTAAGATGATGGCATCTGGTCCCATCACTTCATGGCAAATAGATGGAGAAACAGTGGAAACAGAGTCAGACTTTATTTTGGGGGGGCTCCGAAATTACTGCAGATGGTGACTGCAGCCATGAAATTAAAAGACGCTTACTCCTTGGAAGGAAAGTTATGACCAACCTAGACAGCAGAGACATCACTTTGTCAACAAAGATCTGTCTAGTCAAGGCTATGGTTTTTCCAGTAGTCATGAATGAATGCAAGAGTTGGACTATAAAGAAAGCTGAGTGCTGAAGAATTGATGCTTTTGAACTATAGTGTTAGAGAAAACTCCTGAGAGTCCCTTGGACTGCAAGGAGATCCAACCAGTCCATCCTAAAGGAGATCAGCCTTGGGTGTTCATTGGAAGGACTGATATTTAAGCTCCAATACTTTGGCCACCTGATGCCAAGAACTGACTCATTGGAAAATACTGTGATGCTAGGAGGGATTGGGGGCAGGAGGAGAAGGGGACGACAGAGGATTAGATGGCTGGATGGCANATTTAAGCTCCAATACTTTGGCCACCTGATGCCAAGAACTGACTCATTGGAAAATATTGTGATGCTAGGAGGGATTGGGGGCAGGAGGAGAAGGGGACGACAGAGGATTAGATGGCTGGATGGCATCACTGACTCAATGGACATGGGTTTGGGTGCACTCTGGGAGTTGATGATGGATAGGGAGGCCTGGCAAGCTGCGGTTCATGGGGTCTCAAAGAGTTGGACACAACTGAGTGACTGAACTGAACTGAAAGAGTACATATCATAAATTCAAATACCAGATATTATAATGATAGACCACTAAATTATGTTTCCCTGAGTGCTTAAAGGTGTAATATTCTCATGACAATAGCTTTTCTTTTTGATATATACTCCTTATTATCTTTCTATATTTCTCAAACCAAGTTGTTTCTGTTTAAGACAGTTTTCTTTCCTTTATAAAATGCATCTGTAAAATGTTTACATTTGCCTAACTTTCCACAACAGATGTACTTCAGCGAAGTTGTGAAAAAATGTTATCCTGTTTTGCCATAAAATTGCATTATAACTGTAGAAGCGTGTTTCCTTCATTTCTGATATATCTTCAGTTAAGAGCACTTCCTAACATTTCGTATGTATTTTCTGTTGCTATAGTAGGATAATCAAGTAGTTTATGATCTAAGCTAGGTATTCTCAAATCTGTCTGAACTGTTACCAGGAGGTGATTTTTAAAATTACTGATAACAAGTCTCCAAGAAAATTCACTTCTTTATAGTGAAATTCATTTATCTGTATATATGAAACACTTTCCAGTT
>SJYW01040087.1:22005-40536 GCA_006410735.1 Raphicerus campestris
GTGTGTCTAAAAAGGACAAAAGAGTCACTGTCGTTACTGCTTTTTTGTCATTGTTATCATTCTTATTAATTGATTGTTTTCATTGTCACCTGGAGCTCTCTCAATTCCTGATGGAAACTTTAGTTTTTCTGGCTTATTTACCACGACCTTACACTGACATGAAATTCTACCATCTATCTGACACTAGTCTGCCTCCGTTCTGCCCCTGATTCCACCCACCCCAACCCCGACCCTCAGTGCACAGGTCAGAAAGTCACACTCTTGCGGCCTTTATCTCCTTCCTATGGTTTGTAAAACTTCATGACCACAGGACTCCTTTATAACTATAATATGCTCAGATTCAAAATTTTGTATTTCTCTCTCAGTATTTAGCAATGTTTCTACTCTCAGATAATTCAGGAAAAATAATATCTATAACCCCCTTGCTCTACAGTTCAAAATGAGGACAGCTGTATTGGGCTCCCAGACACTCTGCTATTGGGGGGCCCAGAGAGCTAGAGAAACTTTGTGGAGAAGTTTATCACGAACGCCCTGGGAATTAAGGACTGCCCCCGGGCAGGCTCCTCAATCTCTATCTATCCCCTGAGAGCTGGAGACCCAAGAACACCTCGCCAGCCTCAAGTATCAAATGAGTTCCAGCTATACTTGTGCAGTTGTACTTAATCGATTTAATATGATATTTTTATAGCTTGCTTATTATATATATATTAATTTGTTAATAAATCTCCTTGAAAATCTCATTCAGCATATTTCTATGGTGAATACTGTCTATAATGGGTTCTTGGGACCCATTCAATAATACAGTTTCTCCCGTGGCTATTTCATAATACTTTTGATTTGCAAAGAAAGTTTTTGTATTTTTCTGTGTATATTTTCTCATGTTGTTTTTCAACAGTGAAACTAATATCATGCTAATCCAATCAGAAAATGGGTTTATAGTGCTACTTGCCTCTTGGGAAAGTAAATGAGAGAATATTGTGATTTCTTCATCAATATAATTTAGAGAGAAAAATAGATTAAATTATTCTCCAAAGAAATATAATCAGTGATAACAATGAAGTCTTGGGTCTAATTTTGTTCCATAGCCTGTGGCTGTCTTGCACAGTTGGATTAGGAAACCCGAACAGATACTGAGTTTGTTTCTGGGGCTTGGTTTCACCTTTTCATTTCACAAATGGGAGAATAAAAGACAGACTAAGGTAGGGACTTAGAGAAGGGACTTGGAGAAGGAAATGGCAGCCCACTCCAGTATTCTTGCTTAGAGAATCCTAGGGACGGAGGAGCCTGGTGGGCTGCCATCTCTGGGGTTGCACAGAGTCGGACGCGACTGAAGCGACTTAGCAGCAGCAGCAGCAAGGTAGGGACGTCCCTCAGGTCACATGTAAGTTTGCTGACTGATTTGCAATAAGATGCCTGGCTGCTTGACTCCCCAGGCAGAGTTCTCTCCACGCTTGCAGGAGCTCCTTATTGGTTCAGAATCATTTCCTCTTCCTCCTCCACACTGGGCGCCACTTAACGCTTTCCCTTATTGCATTAAATAGCTGATTACTGAGACTTCAAGCAACACCAGAAACACAGCTCTACCTCCCTGTGCACACATATTATTGCTGCCTTCTCATGGGAACTGAATCTTTGAAAGCATGGTATAAAAAAGCAAATCTGCTCAGGTGAAAGGCAATATGGTAGAGTAAAAAAGAGTTTGGGCTTTAAAATCAGACCAATTCAGGTTTTTAACCCTGGCTCTACTGCTAACCAGCTGCATGGCCTTGACCACATTACAGACCCTTTGTAAGTTTAATTTCATTATCTGGGCCAAGGAGACCTTAATGTCTGTTTCCCATCCACAACTGTATGCACCAGACAAGGTGGCAGACAGATTATATTGAAAATTCAGAACAGAAAACAATGGCTATAAAATTCCTCAAATGTGAGGACAACATTTGAAAGTGAAAGAAAGTTTCTGGACTAGTCCAATATTCCCTGTGTATACATGATACTGATTCAATATACAGATAGTTCCTAGGACATGAGTATTTTTCTCAAATCTTGTCTTGATTCTCCAGGGAAAAGCCTCCCCTTCCACCAAAAAAAAAAAAAAAAAAAAATCCCATCTCATCCTTGATTCTGAGGATTATGTCCATCTATCAAATACCTGACTATTCAATAACCACTAATCACATATTTACATTTTCTGTAAAAACATACCAAATATAGTATGTGATATTAGAAAACACAATTTTCTATACACCAAAAACCTATACTTTGTTTAACAGAAGAATAAGAGAGCACTCTCAGTAAATGGGGAACTCCATTTTCTTAGAAAATATGAACTTAGAAAAAGATATCTTTCAGCTAAGAAAGTGTAGTTAATAAGATTTTGACCAATTTGTTACTTAAATGTATAGTTTGAAATGTAAAAACTATAATATTTTTGCATTTTCTCCTTTCTAAAACTTTCAGATAATGTTCATTCATCTAACATTCTCATTAGCAAGGACAAATATAGTTAGTTGTAACTGGATTTCTTCAAATGAAGTACAAAAAAAGTTACGTTTCTCTGGCCTGCCCAGAGAATCAACATTAGTTGAACAGTTCTAAAGCAGATGTTCTGAAACATCTAGGCACCTCAGCATTTCCCTGCTCTGGTTTTTTCCCCATCCACAATCATGAAGAAGAGCTGGTGATTATAGTGGTTTCATTCTTTAGTCCAGAATCTAACCCAAAACAAGGATCCTCTGAAAGTCCTCAATAATTAACTGGGTTCCTTTCCACCATCACTGTTTGTGTGGACACAAACCCTCCAAGCTTTTTTCGATATTCGGATTTAACTTTAGGATTTCTAGTCACTCTTTCATTGTTTTTCTAGAGTCAACCATACGAAGCTCCATCCAACTTCCTTGTTACTTCTAAGTTATACCAAGAGAGTCTTTACTCCTGACAATTATATTAAATGGAAAGAGACTGTACATATGATGATTAGATGTGAATGAATAGGCCCTTTTCCCTGACACTGTGGATCTCTCAGTACATCAATGTCTTTGGGATAGAAAAGGTGTATTGAATAAATTCCCTTGCCCATGTGAATTCCCCTGTCAAGACCCATACTGCCTAATGCCAGTTCTCAAGGAGAATTCTCCACTGCCAGTCTCAAACTGCATATGTTAATGCATGCCATTAAAATTAATCTTTGCTTTAGCTGTCCATTCTTATTTACAGACCTAATTTTCTTTGCTGCAGTTAACTCTAGTTATGAAATCTTCCCTGATTCTGAGGCCTCCATGCCACTTGAAATTGACTGGACTTAATTTGAGGATTGAATGTGTCTGGAGGAGCTTAAGACATAGCTGAATTCACACGTCAGTTAATACAGATGAAACTTCTTTATCTTGTGGATTCTTTGAAGGAAGTGTGGCACCAATATTTTCTTGCATGCAAAAAAAAAAAAATCCCTATGTTCTTGGCCAAATATTGATGGCACAGGGAAAAAACTACCATCATTGACTTAACATCTGTCATATATGGACATTATGCTCATAGCTTTACACACTTTAACTCATTCATAACAACCCTATGGAGAAATTAATATTTTCTCCAAATTACAACTAAGAAACATAAATCTTAGATAAAGTAACTCACCCAAAGTCATAAAGCTATAAAGCATAGTGTATGAAATTAAAAACAAAACAGAGGTTTCTGTTCTGCTACTGCTTTTATCACTATAACACACAGAACAAGAAGTTAACATTTCAGCTTTATTCCTCATTTTCACAACTAATTAAATCCCAAAACAATTACGGTCTATGAGTTCACATAACTTGACACATAATGCTAAATAGTTGTATCTGCTATACAGATCATGTCTAATTCCAAAGGATATAAAGAATTAGGCAACTGATTCATTAGAATCCATGCTCTGTCATTTCTCTTAGGATTAATTATTGATTCATTTCAGATAAAGGGGTTCTATTTTTCACCTTGTCAGTCATTCCCACCAAAAAAGTGACTGTTCGAGAAATCTTTAATAGTATTCTTAAGGTTCTATTCCACTATTTCTGTTTCCTAGAAGGACCTGTAACTCCCTACTCTTATTGAAGACAGACATTCCTGACTTGGAGTCTTAAGGAAACTCAGTTATCCAGCTTAATTCTAATGCATAAACAGAACTCCTCACTGTCAGCAGCGATTTGGTTAAGCTTAGCACAGTCTGCACAGGACTGGAATCAGGAGAAAGCAGAGAGCTTCACTCTAATCTTGGAGGTGTAGAGTCAAAGGCACCAAATCAATGACTTTATAGACACCAGGGGTGATGTAGTATAGTTATGCAATTAGTGCTAATGGAAAAGAGTCAAAAAAAAAAAAAAAGTGGGGGGAGGGAGGAGAAGGGAAGGAAGAAAGATATAATCAGCATTCACCAGATAAACTTTTCCTCAAAAAAATAAAATTNCAGGGGCGATGTAGTATAGTTATGCAATTAGTGCTAATGGAAAAGAGTCAAAAAAAAAAAAAAAAGTGGGGGAGGGAGGAGAAGGGAAGGAAGAAAGATATAATCGGCATTCACCAGATAAACTTTTCCTCAAAAAAATAAAATTCTACTTCTACTTAAATATGCTAAGCTGAACACACATGTTTAACCTCTGCTTTCTCTTTCCCAAAAGTGTCGTTAAATGCCATTAGGCACTATAATGCTTTGTTATTATTTGTCTGTCTGCCTGTTTGCTTTGAGATATTAAGACACAAAGACAAAGAAATAGACAGAAGCTAAGAGCAACAGAAATGTGGAAGGTTTGGAAAGTAACTGGATCAGTTGGAATAGACTTAGCAGAATCCTAAATTGGGAGCAATGATTTTAAAACAAAGAGAACAAATGAGATCCTACAAGTTTGCAGAGAAGAAATACAGCTTTCATATAAAAGTTCAAGAATTATGTTGGCATCACAGTTTCAAACAGAAATCCTGGAGCCAAAAGAAAATTGAGCAATGCTTTGAAACTTCTGAACGGAAATTATTTCCTACCAAGAAGATTATATCCAACCGAGCTATTGATTAAATGTGATGCAAATAAACCCATATTTGGATACGCATGGTTTAAAAAACTTGATCTTCCATGTATTTTCCTCAGGAAACTACTAGAGAATGTGCTGCATCAAAACAAGAGAGTAAACCAAAGAAAAAAAGGCAGTAGCCCCAAGAAATAGAGAACCCAACAGCAATACATCAGAGGGAGTCTCCAGGGTGACAGTGAGCAGTGTTGTAAGAAAACCCCTGCAGAAGCCTTAAGAGAGGAACTAGCTCAGGTTGGGTTCTCCAGAAGCAGAGGGTGAGGAGTTGGACTGTAGAGAATTTATTAGAAATCAGTACTTCTCAGGAATTGGGGAAAAGTGAGAGATAAGAAGCAAAACTGAGCAGAAGGAGAAGTTGAATTATGATGCAGATACAATAAAGTCTTGGCCAATACCTTAGGGAGTTCTGGAGAATTTGAGTCCATTTGAGTTGCTCCTCAGTGGGCTGAAGTGACTTTTATAACCTCTCCATTATCATTCACTGGATATGGACCACCCAAAGGCTCTTGGGTGGGACAGCTCTCTGCAGCGACACAAAAGATGAAGACCCTGACAGCTGGAGGCTCTCTGCTGACTCATTCCCAGCAGCTGGAACAAAATGTTCCTCCTTGAGGGGGCTTCTAGGCAACGCATCTCCCTGTCCACCTTACTGGCCCAAGTTGGAGCAGGCTAAAAGAGTCCAGAAGAAAGTTCTCTGAAGAGATGAAATTGATAAGACTACCTTATATGTTTTAAATTTACACAACTTAGTGATAAGTTTCGGGATGAATGACTGAGTGATCAGTACACAGAAACCTAAGCAAAGGATAATAACAAGATTAACGCCAAGGACAAGAAAATATTGTGCAAGAAACTAATCATATAATACTTCATGTTTTTTGTTGTTGTTAAGTCGCTAAGTTGTGTCCGACTCTTCGCAACCCCATGGACTGCAGCCTGCCAGACTTCTCTGTCAATGGGATTTTCCAGGCAAGAACACTGGAGTGGGTTGCCATTTTCTTCTCCAGGGGATCTTCCCGAACCAGGGATTGAACCCACATCTCCTGCAGTGGCAGGCGGATTCTCTACTGCTGAGCCACTGGGGAAGCACTGTAAGACTGCATGCCCTTCTAGAAATCATCATCGTGCTCAGCTGTACCTGACTCTTTACACCTCCGTGGACCGTAGTCCTCCAATCACTGTTATATGGTCATACAATTACATTGAGAGAAGGAAAAAATGAGAAATGTGGATAGCAATGAATCTGCATCTACCATAGTGTAGTACTTAAAATAGTATTAGTATTTAAAGTAGTTTTTACAAAGAAATATCAACATAAATTTGGTTTAAATATATAGAACTAAAGACTAAAAGACTCTGTTAGAAGTGTTGCAAGTTGTTGCCTTGAAGAAGACGAATATAGATATAGAGAAGCGCTATTTTTCATAGAATTATGTACATGTATAGCTTTGATAAAATAGAACGTCAATTTCAAAAACAGAAAATATATTATATTACATTCTGTGCTTCCTGATGGCAAGTATGAGGGTCTGGTTCTCACTTGTGTTTTTTCCAACCTATTCAAAAAAAGATAGTCAAGGTCATTCTCTTGCCCACAGTCAACTTCCCTTCCTGGCTCTTGTCTTCCAAAAGTGAGACCTTGAGAGGCTATTGCTGGGGAAACTGGAGCAGTGAGTGCCTTTGAGTAGAGGAAAGGGAACACCAAGGGATAGAAGGCAGAGAATACCTAAGGCGAGGAAGGTGCTGGAGTTGGGGGAGGTCCTGTGAGTAGCATCTAGTCACTGGGGCTCCCAAGATAGGCAAAAATTCTGGAGTCAAGTTTGTGATGGAGGGTCCAGAGCCACCTGAACTTAAGATACCCATAGACTTGGATGATGAGAACATTAATAATGTTCATGAGAGCCTGAGGAAAAAGACACCATCCCCAATTCCCCAGTTCTGCTTAGTTTTCTAATATTTCCATGGCTCTCTGAGGACTGCTAGTACACTATACAGAGATAGTGGTGTTATTACTATCATCATCATTATTTAAAATAACAAACAAGAGTATCAAATAGCTTCTAGTTAGTGACTTATAAATCTATTTTAGTAGAAACTATGCCTGCCTATATATAATCTGGACTATCTTATTCCCAGAAAGTTTTAATATATGGATAACAAGTATCAAATTATCACCAGCCTAACTTCAATACTTATCCAACAACTGGGATGATAGAAGAAAAGGTTATCACGGCCCTGAAAACAGCCTGGCTCTCTACCAGATGGTCCACATTTCTAGACTTAGGGCTTTCCTGTGCTTTTCTGGCTTTCCTGGACCAGTCTTGTGCCTGCTCTGCAGAAATCGCTTCTCACTGAAGCTTAAATGTCATCCGCAGCCCTAGGCCTTCCAGGAGTAGGATCACTCTGTCTCAATAAGTTCTCTGTTACTCCCCAGCTGAGTCCCCCAACACTGTGGACAAGCTCTACTTATTGTATTTATTCACAGATCTGCTTTTTTCTTAACTCTCTCCTCACTTGAAAGCCATTTCCATGCAACCAGGAGTCTTGCCCGTCCATTTCATTCTGTATCCAAGAACTTGGTCATGGCTCAGTGAATAGTCACTGAACTTAAAAACCAATGGGTTTCACAGTTAACAACATTAATCAGCCATAGGGTTTTCAGTTCAGTTCAGTTCAGTAGCTCAGTCATGTCCAAGTCTTTGTGACCCCGTGAATCGCAGCACGCCAGGCCTCCCTGTCCATCACCAACTCCTGGAGGTCACTCAGATTCACGTCCATCGAGTCCGTGATGCCATCCAGCCATCTCATCCTCTGTCGTCCCCTTCTCCTCCTGCCCCCAATCCCTCCCAGCATCTAAGTTTTTTCCAATGAGTTAACTCTTTGCATGAGGCGGCTGTATTTTAAAATAGTTAACATGTCAATTATGACAGCTGCTGGACACAGTCACTACAAATGTGTGACTGAGCACCCTGCTGTTTGTACAATAAGAAAGCAGTTGAATTTTCAAGGCTTCTGTACAGGTAAGAGCTCATGTGTCCCACATCATAGCTTCCTAAACTAAATTCCCAAGCTCAGAGACACAGTTGGTAATTCATCATTCATGTGCCAGTTGTTCCCCCAACATAAGAACTGACAAAGGAGAAAGCAAAGATGTGAATTATTACTACCACTTATTGAGCATTTACTACGACATGGTACTTGGGACATTATAGTTTTCATCCTTATAATATGAGAGACAGTTGGGGGGCAGGGTTTAAATCTCACTTTAAGATGGGAAAATGGAAGCCTGGAGAAGCGAAGTAATGTGTCTAAGAATACACAGTAAGTAATTATCTAAGTACTGAATGAGAGCTCAGGTCTGTCATTTCTAAAGCTGGTGTTCTTTTCACTGTAAAATGCCATTTCTGAAATCTAAATTTGTACATTTCACATCCAGAAAATCAAACTACAGTAGCTAAAACTGTTCTATTAAAATAACAGAGTCCCTTTTAAAGGGGAAAGCTAAGAAACCAACTCCTTTCAGCTTGTTGTCAAAAAGTTTAAAGAAAATTTTTTGTTCATGGAGCACTTATGCAATTTTATATAATGACCCTGAGAATCATGGCTCAATCACTGAAATCTCAGCATACATCAAGAGGGAAAATGATAATAAATGTCTTTAAGATAATAATGGAAAAGTATCAGTCTTCAAGGGGTTACAGGTTAGCAAAAAGAGATATGAAATGCAAATGACACTTCATTTACTGTAAGAATAAAGTACAAATGTTCAGAGTAATTCCTTTCCAGCATGAATTCCTAATGAAATGTTGTGGTCAATGTCAAGCAGGTTATTACTGCAAGAGGACACGGAATAGATGTCAAAGTTAAGTCAAACCAAATGAAGTAAGTTAGAGGAAATGGAGCCATATGATCCTTTGTCTTTGGTTTCAAGAACAAATAATTGTTTTTTTTTTCTTTCTTTTTTCAAAGCAATTGCATTTAGAGTTTATTAGTCATGTTGAAAATGCCAAATTTTTAAGGTAGAATTGCAAGTTCAATAGACATTGGACAAAAAAACAATTTTTTTAAATTAAAATAAACTTTTAATTAAAATTTTAAAAATTTAAATTAAAATAAAATTTATCAAAATAATTTTTAAAGCCAATCTTAATGTCAAGTTTTCTTAGTTATTATTTTGATAGCTATACCAAGATAATTTATGGAGAAGAAATTTATCAAAAAATTCTTTATTCATCAGAAGATATCCTCAATAAGGATTATAATCACATTGTTTCTAATTATAAAACACATATTCACTTGAAACTTGAAAAAATGAGAAAGAAACCTCTCCCATAATCTTACAAACCATGACAATTTTTCTGTGAGTAGAAATATGTTCATATATTACACATGTAATATATATTTTAAGCTCAATTTTAGAATGCTCATAATAGTTTCTCTACTCTGCACTTGGGGATTAGGGATTTCCAGGATGCTGATAATTTTATGAAATTATTTTTTAAATTAAGGTGATTTTTATTAAACATATGGTTATACATGATTTGATTCATATGCCTTTGAAAATCTTTTCCTATAAATATATTTGAGAGTCTTTTGCTAGATGGTGTCTTCATACTGAGTTTGAAAACTATGTTGCCAACACCTCACAACTGTCTTCACTCCCGCTATGTCATCACATATCCTTTTGCTGGCCTTTCCCAAAAGGACACAAGTTAGTGAAGTCCCATTTTGTTGGCAACTCTCAGCACCATTTCCTTTTCTCGCTGCTTAATAACTGTCTACATAAAAATCTGTTTCAGAAGCCTGCATTATAATTATCTGTGAAAAAGGACTAGGTTTCACCCTTGCCCACTCTTGTCCTAAAGCCAATCCATCAACTGCTTCTCAGGTGTCACGACTCTCAACCTGGTTTGGTTTTGAGTGTGTGTGTGGGATGGGTGGTCTGTTCATTTGCTTTATTTTTTTAGAGGATATATCATTGTCCAAAAGCCATGGGAAAGATGGCAAAGGGCACCCCTTACAAGGTTTTGGGCTGAAGAAGTTGTAGAGGGGTGCTGCGTGGACATTGTCATCCTTCACATGGATGCCCAGATCTGACCCTCCATCTCACACCAGACAGCTCCAGAAAACACACCCTAGCCACCAGTGACATAGAGAATGCTTTCAAAATTTTCTGTGTTGGCATACAGTTTACATCCTGCTTTCCTTAAGCAATGCAGGAGATCTAGGTTTAATCCCTGGGTTGGGAAGATCCCCTGGAGAAGGGGAAGGCTACCCACTCCAGTTTTGTGGCCTGAAGAATTCCATGGCCACAGGAATGCAAAGAGTCAGACACAACTGAGTGACTTTCACTTTCCCTCAAGCTTGCCTTTTCTGTTTTGGGTCTCAAAAACCTATGTTGATTGAAAGTTGCAAAAGAAAAGCTTACCACATCTGCTGTTTCTTACCCTTTCAATCCTGCTTCCCTTGGCGTTACGGAAGGGTCATTGAGGAAGGGTCATATGCAAGGACGAAGAGAAAAAGAAAGTATGATGGTTTATCTTCCAAAACATCAAACTAATTCAATCGCTATCTGCCCATCAATGACTGTGAGCCTCTTGAGAGCAGAAGTGCCACTCCAGATGCCAGCACCCCACTGCTCAACAGTACTTCTGACTCAGATGTGCAGCCTCAGAACTACTCACTAAATGGACTCACATGTGAGCTATCAAAATTTTTGATTATCAGATATGGAGAAATTTGGCACAACAAATGGTATTCTTAACTTCCAATAATACAAAATTTCAATCAAGCAGAAAAATGCTTTAAGTAGAATACTGGAGTACTTAGTATAAACTGTTGAATTAAACAGATTTATGACAGTTCTGCAAAAGTAAAAGTTTACAAGGTGTTTTAAAGAAACTGATATCACAGGCCATATAATTTCCACAAGCATTTCAACGCGAGACTGTGTAATTCCTCTGCTTCTGATGATGATGTAAGTGCAAGCGTCAAACACTCAGCCTTCCACCCTCAGTCAAATGGGATGACCAATGGATATAAAATTAGGGAAAAACCAGCATCAGCACTGGAAAATAGGAAGGATGCCATGTACATGCCCGACACCTTAGAGGATGTATATTTTACACAGACTGGCGGTAACAAATGGAAGGGTGCCTTTTAGGCTCTAATCATGAATATCCTTGTGATAGAGAAGGGATAGTGAGGAGGTGGAGGGACCCAGACAATTCCTGTGAGACCAACTAATTTGCAAGAGTGAAAAGGGACCTTAGGATAGGAAAGCTCAACAATCAAAATGCTAGTTCTGCTGCTAGGCTTTCTCTTTGAGCCAGAGGCCATCCAAGAAAAAAATGCTCACAACAGAAGCAAGAAGCCCCTTCAAGTGGGAGGTCACGTTGCAAGTCCAAATAAGAAAATCACCTTGAAAAGATGAAATGCTTCTTTTCAAATATTTCCTCTAAGAAATAAAAACACAGATATGCCAGTTTATGTCAGAAAGATACTAGAGGGTTTCTTAAGGAGTATCTGATAACAAACTCAGCAATAGAAATAAATTTAAAAAAAAAACAGTTGTTGAATGTGACATAGATAGCTGATTGACCACCAGATATTCATAGTCCCCCTTCTGTCTGTATTCTTGGAAGGCACTTGCCCCTTGACATTAGGGTAGAGCCATATGAATAGTTTTTGGTAAAGGAATATAAGCAGAACTGAAAGATCTCTTCTGGGTTTAGGCTTTTAAGAAGCCAGTATGCCTTCTCTATTGAATCTTTCTGCAATGTCTGACTGGAGACAGAGGACTCAGGGGACGGAGGATGGAAGAATCTGGTACCTAGAACCATCATATAGAGGATGGACAAATACTTTTCTACTGTTAAACAGAATGTCAGAGATTGTTAGTGTGAGAGATGGTTTAATGGCTGCAAATTCCTCCCTTTCCAGTTCTCCACACTGTACCACAATATGACCTCGCTGTGCCTTCAGAGAGGAAAAACTCTCCTCTCTACATTCTCTTCACCAACTAAAGAAAACTCTGTTTCTCCATACTCTACTACGTTCACGCCAGAACTTCACTTCGGACACCAGATGTGTGTGCTGTTTCCCATACAGAGCGACTCTAGTTCTCTGTGGACACCAGCTCTGTGCCATATAAGTCAGTTACATGCTGACACTCTACCTAGAGTTGGCATCAGATCCCACAAGTTACGGGCTCAGCCCCAGAAGACTGCCTCCACTTGAGGTGCCGATCACCTGTCCAGGCTGCCATTTGTGCTTGTGATTAACCAGCTATGAATCGAGGAGTCCACGACCTCCTCCTTGGGCTCGATAGTTTGGTAAAATGGCTTACAGAACTCAGGAAAATAGCTCTTGCTGCTTATATGTGTCCCCTGTATTGGAAGGGGGAACCTTAACCACTGGACCACCAGGTGAGCCCAATAATAATTTTTAAAAGAGAAGCTATATGATGAAGATAACAATAATTGGGTTAAAGTAAAAAATAATTATTATCAATAAAAATTGGACATGAGGACGTGTGAGAAAAGATATACAAAACTATATTAAATTGCTTATGCAGTGGAAAAGAATATAGCTTAATTCTCAACATCAATAATAAATGAAAATAAACTCAAATATATTTTTAGTTATAGGGAAAAGTATAGATCAAATAAAAAGATTACATCTTTTTTTTTTAATCAGTGAGACTTTGAGCAATATTTCCCCAGTTCAGTGATTCCTTAATAAATTCTACAGAGACACATGTTCCATCATATGTACTTATTTATGTGTATGCATTATAGAATAGATGCTAACAGAATCATCAAAAGGATGAGATAAACCTAAAATTAATCCTAATTTAAAATAAATTTAATTGTGTTTATTAATAACAAAACAACTTTTTTCTTTCACTAAAATAATAATTTTTAATGGGAATCAATGATTAATATCCTCTCAAGGTTTTTAAATAGCTTGATTCCACCTCTTGCAATATGGCAATTCAAAGGTGTGATTCTGGGTCCATTTTTATTTCAAACTTGGTTTTAGCAACTGCAATAGCTGAATAATCCTTCACAGACAGACAAATTCAAAGTGAAGAAGTATGTCATTGGCTATACTTGATAATCATGACGCTTATGTCCTATTCCCTCCACCAATTATGTAATTGTTATTGTTGAAATGTGGTAGTAAATTTCCACCTTCCATTGATATCCATCAACTGTCCTTGAAAAGGGAATTAGTCCATGTTATATTTTTATGTTTCAACAAATGGGTTTAAAATTCTCCAAAACCTTTAAACAGGATGAAAATTCTATTTCAACTTTTTGAAGCGTGTTGATATGAGAGATTATATTTTATAGGTGTAACATCTACATCGTTTTCAGCAATGTATCAGATAGCAGCGGAAACACACTGGGAAATATTTCCAAACATCCGTTCTGAAAATGCTCTCTCTTACCTCATAATGTGGCTAATGGTGAATTCCTGCCAGGAAAAGGGAAAGTATGAGCTTGGCTGGTCTTCTGCGGAGGCGGGGAGAGGGCTGTTGTTACTGTTCTCTTGTGTTTACTTTTACATAATGGACATTACTTTTAGCCTGCTTCCCCCCGGCCCCCCAGGAATCATTTTAAGAACCTTGCCAATTCTGTGACATAGTTTAGATAAAAGTAAATAAAACAACCCTAAATTCACTTAACTGAGTACACTACAATTCCAATGAGTCCAAGAAAGTGCGCAAAATGTTAAAGTATCACTGTTATTCATCCTGACTTCTAAAAGTCACTCGCTTCTACCTCAATTATTAGGATTAAACTAAGTCTGCCTTACATGTGGACCAGAACAAAGTACCAGTATTAACTCAAATTAAATATTATTACAGCTTAATATCTTTCTTAATTTTTAAGTAAAAAATAAGATTTTCTTCAGAGTCTCCAATGAATGATTTTGTATACCAGCTGGAGTATATGCATCCTACTTTGGAGAATAAGTATGGACGTGTAACAGACTATCATTAAAGTGAGACCAAATATATCAGTTGTGACAATAAATGTAAATGGTCAGAAATCAAAACCTGTCTCCAACAGTTCTAAAACCAAAGTATTAAATTATTTTATAAAATTAAAAACACAAAGACAGGGAAAGGCACACTTGGATTTTAGCAGCCCAAACAGAAAGAAGTGAGGAGCCACAGTACTAATTTCAGACAAAAGAGAATATGCAGCAGGTAGCACTGAACAGGACAGGGAGCACCCTTCCACACTGCCAAAAAGCACAGCCTTCAGAGATCTCAAGAACAACAAATGCTTATCTATTAGAAATACCATGCAAAACATACAGGAACACAACTATTAGAGACAAACACCACTCCAGCTTTAGCCATTCACATTTGTAAAAACCAGGGAAGAATATAAAAGATATGAATAACAAAGTTAAACTTAATATATATACATGTATACATTAAATTTCCGGGGAAGAGAAAATACCTTCATCCAAGATCTTATGGAATATCTACACATATAGATCAGATATTTGGCTCCAAAAATAAAGCCAGATAAATTCCCAAATGTAGGAATGGCACAAGTCATGTTCTCAGAGCACAGTGAAATTTAAATGAAGAAATTAATGACTTACATGGTCTCATTGGCCTTTTACTATATGCTTTCCATCAAAACATCACAGAGATTACTCTGATCTAGGAGTACATAAATTTATTGTACTCTGAGAATATTCCCCTTCTATTAATTTCATGGAAAAAGACTTTAGGAGAAGTAAATGGCAACCCACTCCAGTATTCTTACCTGGAAAAGTCCATGGACAGAGGAGCCTGGTGGGCTACAGTCCACAGGGTTACATGACTGAGCATGCGTGCATAAGGGTGGAGGGAGATGGGTTGGTAGCAGTAAACTGGTAGAACTGAAAAAAAAAAAAAGCCTTTATTTCAAGGCTTAAACCCTTCATAGTTGAAGAAATACATGTATATTGCAAGGAATTCTGACAATCAATAAATGAATTAAAAAAGAGGTAAAAATCATTCATAACCACACTACCCAGATATATTTTTGATTTCACCGTTTCAGTCTTTTTCTGATATATATATACATTAACTCACACAAGTATCCATATGCGGTTTTCCCATCACTCCGCAAAATAGGATCATATTGTAAGTTTATGAAAATATGATAACACTATAACTTTCCAAGTAACTAGCCACTTGTGCCAACCCATTTCCCAAATAACCTTTGCTCTNAATCATTCATAACCACACTACCCAGAGATATTTTTGATTTCACCGTTTCAGTCTTTTTCTGATATATATATACATTAACTCACACAAGTATCCATATGCAGTTTTCCCATCACTCCACAAAATAGGATCATATTGTAATTTTTATGAAAATATGATAACACTATAACTTTCCAAGTAACTAGCCACTTGTGCCAACCCATTTCCCAAATAACCTTTGCTCTCATTCCTCATGGAAACTCTATTTTTATCATTTACTAAAATCGACGATACTATTTGTATATCTGGCCCTATCCCTTCACCACCACTTTAAGTCATTCTGATTTTTTTGATGTGCTTTCACCCATTTGGTGTAAGTATACCTTCATCAATCCTCTTTTCCAAAGTATTCTGGAGTCACTCTAGCCTTATATTCTAGATGAAGTTGAATTTCATTAAACAATTTTATTTATTAAAATATTTCATTAAATTATTTTATTAAATTCTAAAACTTTCACTAGAATAGGATTTATGGATTGATATAGGGATAATTAACCTCTTCACACCAGAATGATTTTAATAACAAACCATTTACATTTTCTAAAACTAAGGTTCAAAAAGCTTGGGAGCTCACAGAGGAAACACGTGGCAGAGTCAAGATTTATATTTGGACCTGTTCACTTGTCACCTAGGTGAATGCATAATTTATGAACATCAGTTTGAGTTAAAATATACTCAAGTATAATTTTAGATATTAAATATTTTTTTTACCAACATGTTCACATTTCTGCCCATTTTCCTAGCCAATCCTTTTATATTTCATGGTGTACATTCCAAAAGCAACATGTAATCTTGATGTCAATAAATTCTGCAAGCAGTGGCAATGTTCTCTTTTCATAGCATGACTATAAGCAGAGAAATCTCATTAAATGCTGACATTTATTTCTATTTATCAGTACATCTAACCTAGAGACAATATGCAAATGTATATGAGTTTTTTTCCAGTTACATAAGATACGTTTAACAGAAGAATTTCCCTTGTGGTGAGTTTTTTCAGTTTGTTGCAAAAGTCTTTGACGGTCTACCTCGTGCCAGCATTTATATGGGTCCTGGGGTGAAGAGATGAATAAGACATGGTCTCTTGCCTCAAGAAAGTAGCATTAAATGGTTTAGTTCAGTTCAGACTCTCAGTTGCATCCGACTCTTTGCGACCCCATGAATTGCAGCATGCCAGACCTCCCTGTCCATCACCAACTCCTGGAGTTCACTCAGACTCACATCCATCGAGTCGGTGTTGCCATCCAGCCGTCTCATCCTCTGTCGTTAAATGGTTAGATATATACAAATACTTCAAATACATTTGGCTATTGTTGCATCCTATTTCTTAGAAATATGGACAAGGTTGAGGGAAGACTTATAGGAGGGAGAAGGAGAGGACCTTCTGGGGCCCAGCAGGGCCTTCACTGAGCATGTGATCTTACCTGGGTCTTGATGGATGAATAGGAGTTCATCAATGACCAATGGGAGGAAGAGCGATCTAGGAAGAGAGAAAAACGAGAAAAAGTTGTGACGTCAGAAAACCAGGCTGAGAAACCGTATGTGATTTCATACACCATTCAGTATAGTTTCCGTCCCCTGTCCCCCACCAAAACAACTTAGAACTTAGTATATGAAGACTTCATCAGACTCCTGTCACTCAAACAGCCATTTCTTTTCTCAAGGTCACTTTACACCATCAATTATTAAAGTTTTATCTCTCTTCTGACTTGATACTTTCCTAATTTTCTTCTTTTATGAATTTTGAGAATACTTTGAGAAGACAAATTTATAAAGACCTTGCAGTTTCTCTTCTGCTGAGATGAAAATTTGACTAAGTCTTAACCATTTGTACTAGCCAATTGATATGTATGGGTTCTGCTGTATGGCATCAACATGCCCTTCATAAGATTAACAGTCCCTTCTATGTTGTTTGGGGCCCTATCTAATCCCCAACTCCCAGTGTTGCATGAAGCTGAATGAAAGGCCTGGGTCTTTACAGCATCTCTGCAGGAGACAGAAGGTTGAAGAATAGACTTTGGAGGGTGAACTTAGATTCCACTCTCAGTGCTGCTATCTGACTGTCCTAGAAGTAATCTTGGGCAAGTTATTCATCTTTCTGAGCCTCAGTTTCTCCAGCTAGAAAACTAGATGCCCTTGGATTTACTTAATTGGGTTTCTGTGAGGAGCAACAATGAATAATGTACATGTAAAGTCAGGATAAGCTCTCAACTTTTCAAGGAAAATCAAATCCTATTATCTTTGTGTCTGGTCCTGTGCTACAGGATTTACATGCTTTTCCTCCTTCAATCTCTATTTACAGTTGAGGAAACAGCTAAGAGAAGTTGAATAGCTTGCCCAAATTCATATATTTCATCTGTGTTACAGCAAAACTAAATTCTGTATCTCCCATCGCTTTCAGTTCAGTTCAGTCACTCAGTCGTGTCCGACTCTTTGCGACCCCATGAATCACAGCACGCCAGGCCTCCCTGTCCATCACCAACTACCGGAGTTCATTCAGATTCACGTCCATCGAGTCGGTGATGCCATCTCATCCTCTGTCATCCCCTTCTCCTCCTGCCCCCAATCCCTCCCAGCGTCAGAGTTTTTTCCAATGAGTCAACTCTTCGCATGAGGTGGCCAAAGTATTGGAGTTTCAGCTTTAGCATCATTCCTTCCAAAGAAATCCCAGGGTTGATCTCCTTCAGAATGGACTGGTTGGATCTCCTTGCAGTCCAAGGGCTTCTCAAGAGTCATCTCCAACACCACAGTTCAAAAGCATCAATTCTACGGTGCTCAGCTTTCTTCACAGTCCAACTCTCACATCCATACATGACCACTGGGAAAACCATAGCCTTGACTAGACGGACCTTAGTCGGCAAAGTAATGTCTCTGTTTTTGAATATGCTATCTAGGTTGCTCATAACTTTCCTTTCAAGGAGTAAGCGTCTTTTAATTTCATGGCAGCAGTCACCATCTGCAGTGATTTTGGAGCCCCCCCAAAATAAAGTCTGACACTGTTTCCACTGTTTCCCCATCTATTTCCCATGAAGTGATGGGACCAGATGCCATGATCTTTGTTTTCTGAATGTTGAGCTTTAAGCCAACTTTTTCACTCTCCTCTTTCACTTTCATCAAGAGGCTTTTTAGTTCCTCTTCACTTTCTGCCATAAGGGTGGTGTCATCTGCATGTCTGAGGTTATTGATATTTCTCCC
>SJYW01040087.1:44289-74673 GCA_006410735.1 Raphicerus campestris
AGTTTCAGCTTTAGCATCATTCCTTCCAAAGAAATCCCAGGGTTGATCTCCTTCAGAATGGACTGGTTGGATCTCCTTGCAGTCCAAGGGCTTCTCAAGAGTCATCTCCAACACCACAGTTCAAAAGCATCAATTCTACGGTGCTCAGCTTTCTTCACAGTCCAACTCTCACATCCATACATGACCACTGGGAAAACCATAGCCTTGACTAGACGGACCTTAGTCGGCAAAGTAATGTCTCTGTTTTTGAATATGCTATCTAGGTTGCTCATAACTTTCCTTTCAAGGAGTAAGCGTCTTTTAATTTCATGGCAGCAGTCACCATCTGCAGTGATTTTGGAGCCCCCCCAAAATAAAGTCTGACACTGTTTCCACTGTTTCCCCATCTATTTCCCATGAAGTGATGGGACCAGATGCCATGATCTTTGTTTTCTGAATGTTGAGCTTTAAGCCAACTTTTTCACTCTCCTCTTTCACTTTCATCAAGAGGCTTTTTAGTTCCTCTTCACTTTCTGCCATAAGGGTGGTGTCATCTGCATGTCTGAGGTTATTGATATTTCTCCCAGCAATCTTGATTCCAGCCTGTGCCTCTTCCAGCCCAGCATTTCTCCTGATGTACTCTGCATATATGTTAAAGAAGCAGGGTGACAATATACAGCCTTGACATACTCCTTTTCCTATTTGGAACCAGTTTGTTGTTCCATGTCCAGTTCTAACTGTTGCTTCCTGACCTGAGCCATCGCTTTAAGTATTAACTTTTTCAGAGGTGGGACTGAGCTAGATGATAAAGTGTATCTCTGAGACCAAACCAAAGGTAGAAGCTCTAAAGAGGTCTTATAATTATATACCATTACCAGACACTTGAAACTTCTGGCCTAATATCAACTATTTCCAACCATCCTTGGCTAAAGATTCTATCCATAGTTGTAAAATTCAAAGAAACTATCCTCTCTGAAAATCAGAACAAAGAAGGAATTCTACAAGTTTTTCCTGTAATTATATGCAAAAATGAGAACTTTATACTACTTAACTAGCATACCTTGCTCCTTTGAATACCCTTTTATTTCATGTTGAGTGGCTTGTATGCAAATTGAAATGTAAATTCTTTCTTCCCCAGCTTCTACAGTTTTCCATTTTGCAACTTATTATTCCTTGAAATGTCATAATAACAGGTTAAATCCAAGCTCTTGTGGGGTTTGTGCCAAGATGAGATTTTTTAAAAATCATGTCTAAATTACTTCATGAAATAATGTTCCTGTCTGCCTCCAAGCTGCTGTCAAGGCTGAGGCCAAAAACTTGCTAAGAACAGAGCAAACTGAGCTAGGAATCTCCAGGGAAAGGGTAGAGTAGAAACCAGGTCTAGGGAGAGCCCTCAGTAGATATCCTCTTATTTTTCATATTTTCTTCTAAATGGTGTAGATGTTACCTCTACAAAGTATATTTCCTAATCAGATTTGATTCTACAGGAATTGGAAGCCCCCTAAACCATGTGCCCTTGGCTCTCATCTGAACTCATACTATGATGAAAATGAAATATGAGGGAAACATCTGAAAATCTTAGACTAAGTAACCTGACCCTTAATATAAAATTTTGTCATTCGTTTATTTAGCAAACATTTTCTGAATGCCTGTATATAAACATACATTAAAACCATCTTTCCTGCCCTGCAGAAAATCCATCTCTGATAAGAGTGATAACCATGAAAATAGATTATTACAGTACAAAGTGATAGGAAGTACTATTGTCCAAAGGTAGACTGTGATACTTTGAGGGCCAGTGGTATTCTGTCCATTTAATTTTCATTTGTTTTATTCTTCCTTCACTCAGCAAACCTTTACAAAGTAACCACCACTTGTGATGTGCTATTAATTGCTCAGGGGTACACAAAGATAAACTGGATAAAGTAGTCTGCAAAAAATCCTGTGTCAATTTTACTGACTTACTAGAGAGACAGCACACATGACAGATATGTCCTCCCCCCACAAGACCTTCTGCTTGATCTATCCTTTCCTTCTGCTTGGTGACCCACAAAGTATACTCTTGGTTGACTTCAACATTGATTAACTTTCCTCCAAAATGTGTTTTGTATCGGCAAACCACGCTATGCTATTTGAATTCCTTGATCAGTAATCTTTATAGCACGGTGAAACCACACGTATTTGTGTATTTTAATATTTACTTAAGTTATGCCCACGTGGTCTTTTCCTTTGCTGTTGTTTAGTTGCTCAGTCGTGTCCAACTCTTTGCGACCCCATGGACTGAAGCAGATCAGGCTTCCCTGTCCTTCACCATCTCCCGGGGCTTGCTCAAAATCATGTCCACTGAGTCGGTGATGCCATCCAACCATCTCAACCTCTATGGGTCCCTTCTCCTCCTGCCTTCAATCAGTCCCCAAATCAGGGTCTTTTCTAATGAGTCAGCTGTTCACTTCAGGTGGCCAAAGTATTGGAGTTTCAGCTTCAGCATCAGTCTTTCCAATAAATATTCAGGATTGAGTTTCTTTGGGATTGACTCGTTTGATCTCCTTGCAGTCCAAGGGACTCTCAAGAGTCTTCTCCAACACCACAGTTCAAAAGCATCAATTCTTTGGCACTCAGCCTTCTTTATGATCCAACTCTCACATCTATACATGACTCCTGGAAAAACCATAGCTTTGACTAGGTGGACCTTTATCGACAAAGTAATGTCTCTGCTTTTTAATATGCTGTCTAGGTTGGTTATAGCTTTTCTTCTAAGGAGCAAGCGTCTTTTAATTTCATGGCTACAGTCACCGTCCACAGTGATTTTGAAGCACAAGAAAATAAAGTCTGTCACTGTTTCCATTGTTGCCCCATCTATTTGCCATGAAGTGATGGGACTGGATGTTATGATCTTTGTTTTTTGAATGTTGAGTTTTAAGCTAGCTTCATCACTCTCCTCTTTCACTTTCATCAAGAGGCTCTTTAGTTCCTCTTTACTTTCTGCCATAAGGGCGGTGTTATCTGCATAGCTGATATTTCTCAGATTATTGATTCTCAGGTTATTGATATTTCTCCTGGCAATCTCAGTTCCAGCTTGTGCTTCATCCAGCCTGGCATTTTGCATGATGTACTCTGCATATAAGTTAAATAAGCAGAGTGACAATATACAGCCTTGATGTACTTCTTTCCCAATTTGGAACCAGTCTGTTTTTACATGTCTGGTTTTAACTGTTGCCTCTTGACCTGCATACAGATTTCTTAGGGGGCAGGTTAGATGGTCTGGTATTCCCATCTCTTTAAGAATTTTTCACAGTTTGTTGTGATCCACGCAGTCTTTTCTTTATATTATCACAATAAAGACATTTTTCAATTTATCAGTTTTTTTTCCCTGATATGAAAATGTTCAAATGTATTAAAATGTTCAAACTATACCTGCTGCACAGTGATTTGTTGTTGTTACTGTTAAGGTTATTTTTACTGAGTGCATTTGTTTTTTAATCTGGATATATTTTTCGGATAATCTCTTTAAGGTAATAAGATCTTTTGTCATTTTTCAATCAATAAAGTTTAACTCTACATATATTTGTTGTTATCAATATTGCCTTACGTTCACTATCTCTACCTGCAATATTTAGTTGTGATTTGATTAAATGAAAGTTGCTCAGTTGTGTCTGACTCTACAGTCCATGGAATTCTCCAGGCCATAATACTGGAATGGGTAGCCTTTCTCTTCCCCATGTCATCTTCCCAACTCAGGGATCGAACCCTGGTCTCCTGCACTGCAGGCAGAGTCTTTACCAGCTGAGCCACAAGGGAAACCCAAGAATACTGGAGTGGGTAGCCCATCTCTTCTCCAGTGGATCTTTCCAACCCAGGAATCAAACCAGGGTCTCCTGCATTGCAGGCAGAAAAATAAAATCAGTGTTTTTTGAGGCTGCTAAATTTCAGAAGAACTTTTAATTTACCTCAATAGCATTAAAACGGCAATGTCAAAATGATGAGGTCAAAATATCTTGCTATACAATGTGTAGCTTCTTGGATTTACACATCTTTAAGAGCACTTAGCATAGTATATTGAGATTCACGTTTGCCTTCCTCAGGAAACTGTGAGCTCCTTGAAGTATGAAATTAAGTATTATTCACCTCCAGGAAGCCAATGCCTTGCTCAGCCTGCTCCAGACGGTGTTGAGTAAATGAAGGTTGACGGTAGAGTCTTAAATGTTTTGGTTTTCTTTATATACTCTTCTGTCTGTATGTATGTATTTCTAGAGAACTATTCAGTACAGTGTTGCCAACATTCTCAGATGTAGGGAATCCTAAAGCCCCAGTGTCCCTACACTTTGCTTAACTCTGTTCCTACTCTTGTCCCAATTGATGTTCATTTGTCCAAGCCCTACCCATCAAATGGAAACACTGGGCTTCACATACCAGACCTGACCTCAGGTCTATCGCTCCTGGGGCTAGATTCTATCCCAGTAGGATCTGCAACAGGAATTGAGAGCAAATGAGTTAAAAAGGACGGGAGAAGAGGGAGCCAGGGAGGAAGAAAGGGAAGAAATGCTGTGTTCGTGTATATTTATCAGTCTGTTTACTAAAAGCTCCATGGAGGCAGCAAATTCATCTTTGACTCATTATTATGCATCCAGCTCCTAGAACACTGCCTGGTACACAGTAGGTGCTCAAGAAACATTTTAATGAATGGGAGACCTGACAAAGGACACTCTGATTTACTGAGAACCACTGTTTGCCAGGTTTGGTGCTAATCACTTCACTCAGGATCTCATTTTAAATGTGGTCCTCAAGTCATCTTGGTGAGGGAGGTGGTATCACACCTGTTTAATGAGAAAGACACAGAGCCTTCACTACTACATACTGGCTGTTAGTAACTCTTCATAGATTAGGCCTCATGGAGCAAAAGATTTGTCAGAGCAAAAGGTAACTTAGAGATGCTCTAACCCAACCTTCTTATTTTACTAACGCAGAAAATAACTCTTGGATAGTTGAAGTGACTTTGCCAAGGTTTCACAGGGGTTAGGGTTGGCAACTGACCCTGAACTCAGATATCCCACCTTAGTCAGGGATCTCTCTGCTCTGCTTGGGTGCCTCTTGCTTGTTCCTGTCATTGCCATATGAAGAGAGGACAAGACACCGTGAGCCATAAAGCTGTTCAGCTCAAAAGAGCTAGTTTCAGGTGCTCTTTAAATCACATTCCACAATCAGCCACCATAACACCTCCGGGCGCCCATCAGTCCATGACTTTGTCTACACTGGGTGGCCTTGTGTGCAGCTCTTGGCCCTGTTAGCCTCTAGCCTTGTATACAACCCTAAAAACTGTGGAACTTTTGCACTTGGCAAAGNTAGATATGTCCTCCCCCCACAAGACCTATTATCTATCCTTTCCTTCTGCTTGGTGACCCACAAAGTATACTCTTAGTTGACTTCAACATTGATTAACTTTCCTCCAAAATGTGTTTTGTATCGGCAAACCATGCTATGCTATTTGAATTCCTTGATCAGTAATCTTTATAGCACGGTGAAACCACACGTATTTGTGTATTTTAATATTTACTTAAGTTATGCCCACGTGGTCTTTTCCTTTGCTGTTGTTTAGTTGCTCAGTCGTGTCCAACTCTTTGCGACCCCATGGACTGAAGCAGATCAGGCTTCCCNGATTCATGGGGTCACAAAGAGTCGGACACGACTGAGCGACTAAACTGAACTGAACTTCCTTCGTTTGTCCCAAGTCCTTAATTATGAGAAATCTTCTTAATCAGAAAATTGTTAAAATAAGAAAGAAACTAATAATAAGTTATGCAACCACGTAAGTGACTTGGCTTTCAATTTCAGTAATACAAGGCGAGCATGTAGGTGGGCAGATGGACTGGCATGCTGACCCACCTTCTGTAGACACCAAGTACCTTAAAATCATCATAGCAGACCAAGGAGAGTCAGCTGCCCACTTCTCACCCTCCTTTTAACATTGGTGATTGCTCATGCTTAATCTGACTCTGATTATAACCTGCACCTCTTTTTGGAATATCAAGCCTTAACCCAGTTCTGTTCCTCTAGTAGTTAGAGTCTTCTTCTTCAAAGCTTTAAACTTGAGAGAAACCTAAGGAGAGTCTTTCTAAACCAATCTTTTCTTGTCCTGGGATTCAACACAACCACCAGTCAATATTTACTAACTGCTCCCCTTCCCCCACCAAAGGCCTGGAAAATTCCATGGACTTTATAGTCCATGGTGTCACAAAGAGTTGGACAAGACTGAGCAACTTTCTTTCATGAATGAACTATATTTTTTTCACATGAGACGTATCTGATAAGAGAGGCAGTGTAGAAAAAGGAGAAAAACAATGGCTAGAGGTCAGAAAAGTCCATCTCAGATCTACCTCTAATTAAATCTGTGGAATTGGGCCACTTATGTCTCCTCTGTGGTCCTCAGTCTCCTCATCTGGAGAATGGGAGTGGAAGCCTAAATGATTGCTAGTGATTCCTTCTGCTTCAGCCCTCAGTGGTATTCATTATATTTACCTAATTTAGTGGAGACAGTTTTGTTGTCCTCAATCCATGCAGGAACAATAATACTAACACAAAAGAAGATTTCTTCCTCTTCCCATATTTCAGTAAAATTCCTCTGTGAGGGATTATGGTTGTTACAAAAAACTGAACCTTGAAGTTCAGGCTCAGTAAGGAGGCCAAAGCTTGCAAATGCCCTGTTACCAAAACTGAACCACAGCAGAAGCCTTGGTCTGAACAGTGCTGCCTTTAGGCATTATATATAAAATACATACAATCCACAGTACATATCTTAATTAACAAGGTTTGAAGAGCAAGAGGTAGATCTGCCTATGTTTTAAAACAGTTAATAAACTATCCTAATATTACCAGCCTAAATTATTCTGTGTATCCCCTAAACTATGCAATATAGTATAGTTGAGAAAAAAAATTCCATTCAGAATATTTAAAATCAGAAATGTGCATCATTTAGAGGGATAAATTTCAGTGATTTGGAAAATTAATTTATCCACAATAAATCATTCTATGACTTGATTTTTTAATTTTTTTAACTTTCTATTTTGTATTGGGGTATAGCCAATCAACAATGTTGGGACAGTTTCTGGTGAACAATGAAGGATTCAACCATACACACACATATTCATTCTCTGGCAAATTCCCCTCCCATTCCAGGGTGCCATGTGCTACACAGTAGGGCCTGTTGGTTATCCATTTTAAATATAGCAGTGTGTCCATGTCCATCCCAAACTCCCTAACTATCTCTTGCCCCAATCCTTCCCTTCTGGCAACCATAAGTTTGTTCTCTAAGTTTGTGAGTCTCTTCCTCTTTTGTATGTAAGTCCATTTGTAAATGATTTCATATTTTTTAGTAACATTATAGATAGATCATAATTTGGCCGATTATTGCTCTATGGCTAGAAGTATGAAAAGTGTGTAAATTTAACCAACTTTTGATCCTTACCACTCCTAGAAGTTTTTACTATAGCCTAAAGATTCCAGTACTTTGGCCACCTCATGTGAAGAGTTGACTCATTGGAAAAGACTCTGATGCTGGGGGCAGGAGGAGAAGGGGACGACAGAGGATGAGATGGCTGGATGGCATTATTAACTCGATGGATGTGAGTTTGAGTGAACTCTGGGAGTTAGTGATGGACAGGGAGGCCTAGCATGCTGAGATTCATGGGGTCACAGAGAATCGGACACGACTGAGCGACTGAACTGAACTGAAAAGATTCTGAACACACAAATTTTTCTTGTGTCCCAATTTTAATTTTCAATCCTGTTAAGTCCAAATGGAGGTAGAGAACTAAGATGTCCCAGAGGGCACGTGGTACATCTCATCTACCTGAGATCCATTCATCAGCCAACTACTAACTGTGTCTCTTATACCAGAACTTCATACATAGAGAATACAAACTGATGAGTTGTGCCCTTATCAGTACAGATTTAAGTGAATATAAACAAAGACTTCCTCCTAAGGTTACATCATTTATGCTGAGCTCATCGTTGATAAATGCTGTAACATACTCTAAGGAGTCCCTCGGTTTCTTTGGATCTTATTTCTTTCGCCTCGAATCACAGCAATGCATCAACTATCCTTAAAAAAAATCAGGAATGTGTTGTCCTCATGAGTCTGCTCCTACATTAAGTCATGTCAGTGCTCAGGAAGCACGTCACACGCTCTGAAACGTCTATTTTAGGTGCCAAAACCTCTTGTCACACAGAAGCCTCCTGTCTCAGCAGCTTCTGCCAGCATCACGAACTACAACGGGGATAATCCACCAGTGGATTATCTGTGGACAGATAATCCAAGACTGTAGGACAGTCTTGCTTTTTCATTTTTTATGCCTTTTATCAGGCTTAAAAACGTGACTGAATAAACTTTGTCATACAGTTCTACTGATTCTGTCTCATTGATTTTTAATGAGAAAATTCCTGGGGCAGTCTATAAGCACCAGAATGTCATTCAAAACAAAACACAATGTAATGCCTTCTTCAGACTCAAGAAACTTGTGGAAAATAAACATTAACCATTTGTTGCATTAATGAGGTAAATGAAAGTGTGCCAACTTGGTTGGAATCCTGACTGCCATATTTGAGTTATTTTAGCTCTTTAAGCCTCCATTTCTCTACCTACAAAATACATTTTAAAACATTTATTACCAACTACTACATGTTCTAAATCCTTGGAAATGCATCAGTGAATAAAACAAAATTCCTGACCCTACTGAGCTTACTGTACAGGGAGAATGTATTAAAATAAGCCAATGAAGCAAAAACTGTGACATTATTCCAGCAGCTTACTTCTTATACAAATAATGTTTTAGATATTTTTACATTACAATAAAACAGAAAACTTATATATATATATATATATATATAATGAGATAAAATAAAACTAAACGGAAAAAGAAAATTAGGAAATCATCACTTAGAAGCCGCCACAGTAATAACTGTTCATGCAAAACTTACCAACATATGCTAAAAACTAGTAGGAGACAATCTGAAGAGAACAGAACATGTATATAGTCTCAAATATTTTCCCACTTTACTTCTTAGTTAAAAATAATTAACACCTATTTTTAGGAAAGAGAATGCAGCCTAAGTCTTAGCCTATCTGCGTCTTACCATTACTCTGGCCACAGGATTTTTACGTTGGATCGATCACCTTAACCAAGAGATCAAAAGTAACATCTCTAGTGACGAGAAAAATTCATAGGTACTGAATACATCCTGATAAAATGCATAAAAACATGTTCTATGATACTCCTGTTAAAAAAGAATAGTCTGAATCAAAAAATGTGGAAACACTAAATATATTAGTCGCTCAGTCGTATCCGACTTTTTGCGACCCCATGAACTATAGCCCGCCAGGCTCCTCTGTCCATGGGATTCTCTAGGCAAAAATACTGGAGTGGGTTGCCATTTCCTCCTCCAGGGGACCGTCCCAACTGTACATAAAGGAGACTTCATTAATGTGCATTAGAAGATACCCCAGGTTAACTGTCATAGAAAACTGTCTCTTGAGCCTTTAAATCCTATACCAATTCTACACCTCTGGTTGGCCAACTGTTTGTTTCTTTACTTAGGTTTTAAGGTGAATGACCTGGGGCTATTTGTTTCCATCAACCTGATTGCGAATCTAAAGGTGCAGTTGAAATGCGAAACACTAGGGAAACCCAAATTGAAGGGTATTCTACAAAAAATTGAATAGTACTCTTCACAAATGTCAAGGCCATGCCAAAAATAGAAATACTGTAGAACTCTTTCAGATTTAAAAAGACTACAGAGACATGAAAACTAAATGCAACGTGTGATTCAAAATTGGATGCTAGGCCAAAAAAATACATTCTTTTGCTCTGATGATATGAAAAGGACAACTGGTGAAACTGTAAGGCCTGGAGGCCAGATAATAATACTATAGTAATGTTAATTTTCTAATTGTGACCATTACAGTATGGTTATATAGGGAAATGCCCTTGCACACTGTTATGTAGAAGAATGCCCTTGCATTTAGCAAATAAACACTGAAGTATGTAGATCAGAAACAAACATCATGGCATCTGGTCCCATCACTTCACGTCAAATAGGTGGGGCAACAATGGAAACAGTGACAGACTTTATTTTGGGGGGCTCCAAATCACTGCAAATGGTGACTGTAGCCATGAAATTAAAAGACACTTGCTCCTTGGAAGAAAAGTTATGACCAAGGTAGAGAGCATATTAAAAAACAGAGACATTACTTTGCCAAAAAAGCTCTGTCTAGTCAAAGGTATGGTTTTCCCAGTAGTCATGTATGGATGTGAGAGTTGGAGTACAGGAAAGCTGAGTGCCGAAGAATTGATGCTTTTGAACTGTGGTGTTGGAGAAGACTCTTGAGAGTTCATTGGACTGCAGGGAGATCCAATGAGTCCATGGTAAAGGAAATCAGTCCTGACTGTTCATTGGAAGGACTGATGCTGAAGTGGAAACTCCAATACTTTGGCCACCTGATGCGAAAAACTGACCTATTGGAAAAGACCCTGATGCTGGGAAAGATTGAAGGCAGGAGGAGAAGGGGATGACAGAGAATGAGACAGTTGGATGGCATCACTGACTCATGGACATGAGTTTGAATAAACTCCAGGAGTTGGTAATGGACAGGGAGGCCTGGCATTCCACAGTCCATGGGGTTTCAGAGTCGGACATGACTGTGCGACTGAACTGATATAATGATGAAGTAGCCTGTGTCTATCTTTATCTCAAATATTTCAGAAAAAGAAAAAAATACATATATAAAGAGACAGAGAGAGAGAGAGAGAGAGAGAGAGAGAGAGAGAGAGAGAGAGAGAGAGAGGAGAGAGAGAGAGAGAAGAGAGAGAATAAAGTCAAAAATATTTCTTAAATCGCAACATTTGAGGAATGTAAGTGAAGGGTATATAGGGATTCTTTGCACTATATTTTCAGTTTTACTGTTGTTATGATCTGGCAGTGAACAGCCTCACCACTGAATCCAAACCTCTTTAGCATCACTAAAAGAGGGATAAGCTGATATTTTATGCTCCTTGATGTGATGCAATATGAAACGGACATCATCATCTATGATGTGTTCCTGCCAAGATGTTTGATCTCAGTCTAACCCTTTACACGTAGTTTCCAATTAATAGAAAATAAAGGAACAGAAGAATGAGTTAAATGACACCAAGTGAAAATAATCAGACAAGCTCAGAATGTAGAACATTCTATAACATTCTATAAGACAATTACCCTGGACTCATCATAATGTAAAACATCAGGGAAGAGAAAAAAAGATATGGGGAAAAGAGAGGGTTTGCATTGTGATTCAGTTCAGTTCAGTTCAGTCACTCAGTTGTGTCTGACTCTTTGCGATCCCGTGGACTGCAGCACGCCAGGCCTCCCTGTCCATCACCAACTCCCGCAGTTTGCTTAAACTCATGTCCATTGAGTCAGGGATGCCGTCCAACCATCTCATCCTCTGTCATCCCCTTCTACTGCCTTCAATCTTTCCCAGCATCAGAGTCTTTTCAAATGAGTCAGCACTTTACATCAGGTGGACAAAGTATTGGAGTTTCAGCTTCAACATCAGTCCTTCCAATGAACATTTAGCAACGATTTCCTTTACAAAGGACTGGTTGGATCTCCTTGCAGTCCAAGGGACTCTCAAGAGTCTTCTCCAACACCACACTTCAAAAGCATCAGTTCTTTGGCACTCAGCTTTCTTTATAGTCCAACTCTCACATCCATACATGACTACTAGAAAAATCATAGCTTTGCCTAGACAGACCTTTGTTGGCAAAGTAATAATCTCTGCTTTTTAATATGCTGTCTAGGTTGGTCAGAACTTTTCTTGTGAAGAGTAAGCATCTTTTAATTTCATAGCTGGTCACCATCTGCACTAATTTTGGAGCCCCCCAAAATAAAGTCTCTCACCATTTCCAATGTTTCCCCATCTATTTGCATTGAAGTGATCAGACCGGAGCCATGATGTTAGTTTTCTGAATGTTGAGTTGTAAGCCAACTTTTTCACTCTCCTCTTTCACTTTCATCAAGAGGGTCTTAAGTTCTTTGCTTTCTGCCATAAGGCTGGTGTCATCTGCATATCTGAGGTTATTGATATTTCTCCCAGCAATCTTGATCCCAGCCTGTGCTTCATCCAGCCCAGTGTTTCTCACGGTGTACTCTGCATATAAATTAAATAAGCAGGGTGAGAATATACAGCCTTGACATATTCCTTTCACTATTTGGAACCAGTCTGTTCTATGTCTAGTTCTAACTGTTGCTTCTTGATCTGCATACAGATTTCTCAAGAGGCAGGTCAGTTGGTCTCATATTCCCATCTCTTGAAGAATTTTCCACAGTTTGCGGTGATCCATACAGTCAAATGCTTTGGCAGAGTCAATAAAGCAAAAATAGATGTTTTTCTGGAACTCTCTTGCTTTGTCCATGATCCATGCATGTTGGCAATTTGATCTCTGGTTCCTCTGGCTTCTCTAAGTCCAGCTTGAACATCTGGAAGTTCATGGTTCAAGTATTATTGAAGCCTGCCTTGGAGAATTTTGAGCATTACTTTACTAGCATGTGAGATGAGTGCAATTCTGTGGCAATTTGAGCATTCTTTGGCATTGCCTTTCTTTGGGATTGGAATGAAAACTGACCTTTTCCAGTCCTGTGGGCACTGCTGAGTTTTCCAGATTTGCTGGCATATTGAGTGCAGCCCTTTCGCAGCATCATCTTTTAGGATTTGAAACAGTTCAACTGGAATTCCATCACCTCCGCTAGCTTTGATAGTAGCAATTCTTCCTAAGGCCCACTTGACTTTGCATTCCAGGATGTCTGGCTCTGGGTGAGTGCTCATACCACTGTGCTTATCTGGATGGTGAAGATCTTTTTTGTATAGCTCTTCTGTGTATTCTTGCCACCTCTTCTTAATATCTTTTACTTCTGTTAGGTCCCTACCATTTCTGCCCTTTATTGAGCCCATCTTTGCAGAAATGTTCCCTTGGTATCTCTAATTTTCTTGAAGAGATCTCTAGTCTCTCTCATTCTATTGTTTTCCTCTATTTCTTTGCATTGATCATTGAGGAAGCCTTTCTTATCTCTCCTTGCTATTCTTTGGAACTCTGCATTCAAATGGGTATATCTTTCATTTTCTCCTTTGCTTTTCACTTCTCTTCTTTTCACAGCTATTTGTCAGGCCTCCTTAGATAGCCAGTTTGCTTTTTCTTAGGGATGGTCTTGATCCCTATTTCCTGTACAATGTCACAAACCTCCATCCATAGTTCATCAGGCACTCTGTCTATCAGATCTAATCCTTTGAATCTATTTCTCACTTTGAATCTATACACTTCTCACTGTATAATCATAAAGGATTTGATTTAGGTCATACCTGAATGGTTTAGTGGTATGCCCTACTTTCTTCAATTTAAGTCTGAAGTTGGCAATAAGGAGTTCATGACCCGAGCCACAGTCAGCTCCTGTTCTTGTTTTTGCTGACTGTATAGTTTTTCTCCATTTTTGGCTGCAAAGAATATAATCAGTCTGATTTTGGTTTTGATCATCTGGTGATGTCCATGTGTAGAGTCTTCTCTTGTGTTGTTGGAAGAGGGTATTTGCTATGACCAGTGCATTCTCTTGGCAAAACTCTATTAGCCTTTGCCCTGATTCATTCTGTACTCCAAGGCCAAATTTGCCTGTTACTCCAGGTGTTTCTTGACTTCCTACTTTTGCATTCCAGTTCCGTATAATGAAAAGGGCATCTTTTTTGAGTGTTAGTCCTAGAAGATCTTGTAGGTCTTCACAGAACCGTTCAACTTCAGCTTCTTCAGCATTACTGGTCAGGGCATAGACTTGGATTACCATGACATTGAGTGNTCCGTATAATGAAAAGGGCATCTTTTTTGAGTGTTAGTCCTAGAAGATCTTGTAGGTCTTCACAGAACCGTTCAACTTCAGCTTCTTCAGCATTACTGGTCAGGGCATAGACTTGGATTACCATGACATTGAGTGGTTTGCCTTGGAAACAAACAGCGATCATTCTGTCATTTTTTAGATTGCATCCAAGTACTGCATTTTAGACTCTCTTGTTGACTATGATGGTTACTCCATTTCCTCTAAGGGATTCTTGCCCACAGTAGTAGATATAATGGTCATTGGAGTTAAATTCATACATTCCAGTCCATTTTAGTTCACTGATTCCTAAAATGTTGATGTTCACTCTTGCCATCTCCTGTTTGACCACTTCCAATCTGCCTTAATTCATGGACCTGACATTCCAGGTTTCTACGCAACATTGCTTTTTACAGCATCAGACTTTGCCTCTATCACCAATCACACCCACAACTGGGTGTTGTTTTTGCTTTGGCTCCATCTCTTCATTCTTTTTGGAGCTATTTCTCCACTGATCTCCAGTAGCATATTGGGCACCTACTGATCTGCTGAGTTCATCTTTCAGTGTCCTATCTTTCTGCTTTTTTATACTGTTCATAGGGTTCTCAAAGCAAGAATACTAAAATGGGTTGTGATTATTTCAGATTAAAAGAGTCTAAGAGAGATAATAACCAAGGGCACTATATGATCCTAGATTGGATCCTGTTTCCAAAAACATTGTTTAAAGCTCCAAAAAGAAGTTATCTGAGACAACTGGGAGAATTTAAATCTGGCCTGAGTATTGGATGATATGAAATTATTGCTAATTTTCTTATGATTCATACTAAGTATGCAGCAGATTGTCCTTATATTTAGGAGATGTTTGCTGAATATTTTGAGATGAAGTGCTATGATGGCTACAGTGTACTTTCAAAGGGTGTCGAAAATTTGGTGGCGCAACAAAAACACAGAGAGAGTGAATAGAGCAACTCATTAATAATTGTTGAATCTAAATAAAGAATATATGGGTATTTATTATACTATTATTTCCATTGCTTATGTAACAGGTTTTATAACAGAACTGAGGGAAAATAAATAATAATGCTTTTACCTTCACAATATATTCCTACTAGTCTTCTACTAGAGATTTAAAAATCTGAAAGTAAACAAGAAAATGAAAAGATTTTAAAAGCACATAATTGTTCACAAGCTTTGTTCTAAAACCTCACTAAATTTGAAAAGATTAATACAATTTACCTCAAGGTTGTGTTTGTAGCACAGATGAAGGAGGGTTGACCAGCTACAGTAATTTCCTCAGCGAGTAGCAAGGTAGAGAATAAGACACAACTGTGGCCACATCAAAAGTTCAGTTCAGTTCAGTTCAGTCACTCAGTCATGTTCAACTCTTTGCGACCCCATGAATCTCAGCATGCCAGGCCTCCCTGTCCATCACCAACTCCTGGAGTTCACTCAGATTCACGTCCATAGAGTCAGTGATGCCATCCAGCCATCTCATCCTCTGTTGTCCCCTTCTCCTCCTGCCCCCAATCCCTCCCAGCATCAGAGTCTTTTCCAATGACTCAACTCTTCGCATGAGGTGGCCAAAGTANAGTCTGTTGTTCCATGTCCAGTTCTAACTGTTGCTTCCTGACCTGCATATAGGTTTCTCAAGAGGCAGGTCAGGTGATACTATATACAGAAAACCCTAAAGACTACACACAAAAACTACTAGAACTGATAAATGAATTAAGCAAGTAGCAGGATACAAGATTAACATACAGAAATCTATTGCATTTCTTTCCACTAACAATGAAATATCAGAAAGGGGAAGTAACAAAAAATCCATTTAAAATCACATCTAAAAATATAAAATACTTAAGAATAAATATGACCAAGGAAGTGAAAGATTTATATGCTGAAAACTAGAAAACATTGATAAAAGAAACTGACAATAATTCAAAGAAATGGAAAGATAGCCCATGTTCCTGGATTGGAAGAATTAACATTGTTAAACTGGCCATACTACTCAAAGCAATTTACAGATGGAATGTGATCCCTGTGAAATGACCCATGACATTTTTCTCGAAACTAGGACAAATAATCCTAAAATTTATATGGAACCATAAAAGACTCAGAATTGCCACAACAATTCTGAATAAAAAGATCAAAGCTGAAAGCACAAGCCTCCCAGGCTTCAGACAATATTACAAAAACTGCAGTAGTCAAAACAGCATGGTGCTGGCAAAAAAGGAAAGAAAAGAAGCCAGAAATAAACCCATACACCTATGATCAATTAATTTTTGACAAAGGAGGCAAAAATTACAATGGAGTAAAGATAGTCTCTTCTCAAAGTGATGTTGGAAAAGCTGGACAGCTACATGTAAATCAATGAAGTTAGAACACAGCCTTACACCACACACAAAAATAAACTTAAACTGACTTAAAGGCTTAAATATAAGACATGACACCCTAAAACTTCTAGAAGAGAAGATAAGCAAAACATTCTCTGACATAAATCATAGCAACATTTAATTAGAACAGTACCCTAAAAGATTACAAGCAAAAATCAAAAATGAGACCTAATCAAACACAGCAAGTTCAGTTCAGTTCAGCTCAGTCGCTCAGTCAGGTCTGACTCTTTGCGACCCCATGAACTACAGCATGCCAGGCCTCCCTGTCCATCACCAACTCCCGGAGTCCACCCAAACCCATGTGCATTGTATCGATGATGCCATCCAACCGTCTTATCCTCTGTCATCCCCTTCTCCTCCTGCCCTCAATCTTTCCCAGAATGAGGGTCTTTTCAAATGAGTCAGCTCTTCACATCAGGTGGCCAAACTATCAGAGTTTCANGCATTGTATCGGTGATGCCATCCAACCGTCTTATCCTCTGTCATCCCCTTCTCCTCCTGCCCTCAATCTTTCCCAGAATGAGGGTCTTTTCAAATGAGTCAGCTCTTCACATCAGGTGGCCAAACTATCAGAGTTTCAGCTTCAGCATCAGTCCTTCCAATGAATATTCAGGACTGATCTCCTTTAGGATGGACTGGTTGGATCTCCTTGTAGCCCAAGGGACTCTCAAGAGTCTTTTCCAACACCACAGTTCAAAAACATCAATTCTTCAAGGCTCAGCTTTCGTCACAGTCCAACTCTCACATCCATACATGACCACTGGAAAAACCATAGCCTTGACTAGATGGACCTTTGTTGACAAAGTAATGTCTCTGCTTTTTAATATGCAAAGGAAGCCATAGATAAAACAAAAAGGCAATCTTCAGAATGGGAGAAAATATTCGTAGACTACATGACTGACAAGGGGCTGATTTCCAAAATACACAAACAGCTCGTACAACTCAATTAACAACCCAATCAAAAACTGGGCATAAGACCTGAATGGACATTTCTCCAAAGAAGACATACGAATGACCAATAGGCATAGGAAAAATATGCTCACCATCACTAATTATTACAGAAATGCAAACCAAAACTACATTGAGGTACCACCTCAAATCAGTTAGAATGGCCACTATTAACATGTTTAGAAATGCTGGAAAAGGTGTGGAGTAAAGAGAACCCTCCTACACTCTTCATAGGAATGTAAATTGGTATAGCCACTACCGAAAACTGCATGGAGGTTCCTCAAAAAACTAAACATAGCGTTGCCATATGATCCAGCAATCCCCCTTGTGGACATATATCCAGAGAAAATTCTAATTCAAAAAGACACATGTACCCCAATGCTCAATTCAGTTCAGTCTCTCAGTCGTGTCTGACTCTTTGTGACCCCATAGACTGCAGCACACCAGGCTTCCTTGTCCATCACCAACTCCCAGAGCTTACTCAAACTTACCTCCATAGAGTCAGTGATGCTATCCAACCATCTCATCCTCTATTGTATCCTTCTCCTCCTGCCTTCAATCTTTCCCAGCATCAGGGTCTTTTCCAATAAGTCAGTTCTTCTTCTCAAGAGTCTTCTCCAACATCACAGTTCAAAGCATCAATTCTTTGATTCTCAGCTTTCTTTATAGTCCAACTCTCATATCTATACATGATTACTGGAAAAGCCATAGCTTTGACTAGATGGACCTTNGGAAAAATATGCTCACCATCACTAATTATTACAGAAATGCAAACCAAAACTACATTGAGGTACCACCTCAAATCAGTCAGAATGGCCACTATTAACATGTTTAGAAATGCTGGAAAAGGTGTGGAGTAAAGAGAACCCTCCTACACTCTTCATAGGAATGTAAATTGGTATAGCCACTACCGAAAACTGCATGGAGGTTCCTCAAAAAACTAAACATAGCGTTGCCATATGATCCAGCAATCCCCCTTGTGGACATATATCCAGAGAAAATTCTAATTCAAAAAGACACATGTACCCCAATGCTCAATTCAGTTCAGTCTCTCAGTCGTGTCTGACTCTTTGTGACCCCATAGACTGCAGCACACCAGGCTTCCTTGTCCATCACCAACTCCCAGAGCTTACTCAAACTTACCTCCATAGAGTCAGTGATGCTATCCAACCATCTCATCCTCTATTGTATCCTTCTCCTCCTGCCTTCAATCTTTCCCAGCATCAGGGTCTTTTCCAATAAGTCAGTTCTTCTTCTCAAGAGTCTTCTCCAACATCACAGTTCAAAGCATCAATTCTTTGATTCTCAGCTTTCTTTATAGTCCAACTCTCATATCTATACATGATTACTGGAAAAGCCATAGCTTTGACTAGATGGACCTTTGTTGGCAATGTTCAAAGCAGCACACAATAACCAAGACATAAAAGCAACCTAAATATTCATTGACAGATGAATGGATAAAGAAGATGTGGTATACATACATAATGGAATACTACTAACTCCAGTACTTTGGCTACGTCATGCGAAGAGTCGACTCATTGGAAAAGACTCTGATGCTGGGAGGCATTGGGGGCAGGAGGAGAAGGGGACGACCGAGGATGAGATGGCTGGATGGCATCATGGACTCGATGGACGTGGGTCTGAGCGAACTCCGAGAGATGGTGATGAACAGGGAGGCCTGGCGTGCTGCGATTCATGGGGTCGCAAAGAGTCGGACACGACTGAGCGACTGAACTGAACTGAACTTGACCATAAAAAAGAATGATATAATTCCATTTGTAGCAACATGGATGGACCTAGAGATTATGACACTACATGAAGTGTCAGAAAGAAAAGACAAATACCATATGATATCACTTATACGTAGAATCTAAAATATGATATAAATGAACTTATCTACACAAAACCAGAAAACGCAAAAACAAACGCAGAAACAAACTCATGGTTACCAAAGGGGAGGGGTAAATCAGGAATTTGGGATTAACAGATATAAACTACTATATATAAAATAGATAAACACAGATTCTACTGTACAGCGTAAGGGATTATATTCAATATTCTGTAATAAACCATAATGAAAAAACATTAAAAATAATATGCATATGTATATATGTCTATATAACTGAAAACCTTTGCTGTACACTAGAAACAAATACAGCATTGTAAATCGACTGTATTTCAATAAGAAGGAAAAAAAATAGAGGATCATAGGCCTAAATGTAAAATGCAAAACTACAAAACTCCTCAAAATAACAAAGGAAATCTATATGACCCTGGTGATGGTGATGACTTTTTATATATAATACTAAGGCACAATCCATGAAAGAAAGAATTGATAAGTTGCAACCTATTAAAACTGGAAACTTCTGCTACACCAGAGATGATGTTAAGAGAATGAGAAGAAAAGCCACAAACTGGGGGAAAAAAGAGTTAATGAAAGACACAGCTGACTAAGGACTATTATACGAAGTACACACAACTTAACAATAAGGAAATAAACAGCCTGGCTTAACACTGAGCAAAAGACCTGAACAGACACCTTACCAAAGAAAATATACAGATGGCAAGCAGGCGTACGAAAAGATGTGCATATCATGTGCTATTAGGAACTGCAAACTGAAATGACAGTGAGATACCATTACACGCCTATTAGAATGGCCAAAATCTGGAACCTTGACATCATCAGATGCTGACAAGAATATGGAACAACAGGGACTACTTTTCATTCCTCGTGAGAATGCAAAATAATAATACAGCCACTTTTGAAGACAGTTTGGTAGTTTCTTCCAANTAAATGAACTTATCTACACAAAACCAGAAAACGCAAAAACAAATGCAGAAACAAACTCATGGTTACCAAAGGGGAGGGGTAAATCAGGAATTTGGGATTAACAGATATAAACTACTATATATAAAATAGATAAACACAGATTCTACTGTACAGCGTAAGGGATTATATTCAATATTCTGTAATAAACCATAATGAAAAAACATTAAAAATAATATGCATATGTATATATGTCTATATAACTGAAAACCTTTGCTGTACACTAGAAACAAATACAGCATTGTAAATCGACTGTATTTCAATAAGAAGGAAAAAAAATAGAGGGTCATAGGCCTAAATGTAAAATGCAAAACTACAAATCTCCTCAAAATAACAAAGGAAATCTATATGACCCTGGTGATGGTGATGACTTTTTATATATAATACCAAGGCACAATCCATGAAAGAAAGAATTGATAAGTTGCAACCTATTAAAACTGGAAACTTCTGCTACACCAGAGACGATGTTAAGAGAATGAGAAGAAAAGCCACAAACTGGGGGAAAAAAGAGTTAATAAAAGACACAGCTGACTCTGGACTATTATACGAAGTACACCCAACTTAACAATAAGGAAATAAACAGCCTGGCTTAACACTGGGCAAAAGACCTGAACAGACACCTCACCAAAGAAAATATACAGATGGCAAGCAGGCGTATGAAAAGATGTGCATATCATGTGCTATTAGGAACAGCAAATTAAAATGACAATGAGATACCATTACACGCCTATTAGAATGGCCAAAATCTGGAACCTTGACATCATCAGATGCTGACAAGAATATGGAACAACAGGGACTATTTTTCATTCCTCGTGAGAATGCAAAATAATAATACAGCCACTTTTGAAGACAGTTTGGTAGTTTCTTCCAAAACTCAGTATACTCTTANAGAAGGATCAATAAAATTGACACCATTTAGCTAGAATGACCAGGGAAAAAGAAAGATGATTCACATTACTAAAAATCAGGAATGAAAAGGAAGACATTATTACTGACCTTAGAGAAATAAAAAGATTACAATACTCTAAACAACTGTAGGCCCTAAAATGAGACAATTTAGATGAAATGGGCAAATTCCTAGGAAAAACACAAACTACCGAAACTGACTCAAAAATAAAGAGATGCTCTGAACCTATAACAACATATAAGGAGACGGAATTATTCATCAATATGGCTTCTTTGATCGGTCAAGTACTAGTCAATGTTTCCATTTTAAAGAATTCGTTTATAGTCAGTTGTGAAGACTTGCAAGATATGAAGTAAAATGCTTCATCTCTTTAGGTAGGGAGAATGATATTTATGTCAACAACATAAAGATATGGTTATCAAATTAAGTGCTACACCATTCCTATTGGCCATAACATTTAGCTACATTTTTTCTAAAAAAGAAAAGCCAATAAGCATTTGTAATTCTCCCCCAGGTTTCAGGACCTGAAATAATTCCAGATGACCTAATATTCATAAAATCAGTANATATGGTTATCAAATTAAGTGCTACACCATTCCTATTGGCCATAACATTTAGCTACATTTTTTCTAAAAAAGAAAAGCCAATAAGCATTTGTAATTCTCCCCCAGGTTTCAGGACCTGAAATAATTCCAGATGACCTAATATTCATAAAATCAGTAAAATGATGGTTTTTGGAATCAAACCTGGGATAAAATCCCAGCCCTTTTGCTTATGTTACCTGTGGGACTTAAAGACAAATCTCTGAGAATCCATGCCCTCATTCTTTGGGAGAATATGGGTATAATGGTGGCTTTCTCCTAGAATTAAAAAGAATAATTGGGGGTAGTATTTAAAAGTGTACAACCTAACAATTAATGTAGTAGCTATTATTGATCATCTCCTACATAATTGGTACTCTACTGGGGGATACAATNTAAAATGATGGTTTTTGGAATCAAACCTGGGATAAAATCCCAGCCCTTTTGCTTATGTTACCTGTGGGACTTAAAGACAAGTCTCTGAGAATCCATGCCCTCATTCTTTGGGAGAATATGGGTATAATGGTGACTTTCTCCTAGAATTAAAAAGAATAATTGGGGGTAGTATTTAAAAGTGTACGACCTAACAATTAATGTAGTAGCTATTATTGATCATCTCCTACATAATTGGTACTCTACTGGGGGATACAATTGCAAGTAAAACATGGCTTCTCCATGGGGGCAATAGAGTGGTTGAAAAGACACAGTCAATGTTAATAGTTTTTTCTTCATTTCTCTGCTTAATGTAGAATTAACTTTTTAACTTAATGACACTTGATTAATAGGCCTACATATCATTGTGGCTAACAGTGAAAATGATCAATGACTATTTTACAGGTGTAAAATGCAGCTGATAAGGTTTTTAATCCTTTCTTTCGGGAGGTTCTCTATGTATCTCTTTAGAATGGAGATTACAAAAAACACCATAGAAGTTGGGATAAAATGCTAACTTCCTGTGTATAAATGAATGAAAACAAAATGAAATACGTAGAAAAGCTTATCCATTTCCTCCCAAATGATAAGTACTGGATGAGGTTTTTAGAATTTCAAATCCTTATGAATCCTCTTGAACTGTTTGAGCAACATATTCTGCAGCTCATATTCTGCAGAAGTGAAACTATAGGGACAGAGAATATTGGCACCCAAAGGATAAAGATTAAGGAGTGGTCACAGAGCAGGGGACAGAGACATCTTCCAAATGAAGTGTGACTTGTGGCAGAGCTCAGACGTACAAAATATATGACAAGGACTTCATGACCGGAGAAAATTTAAAGCACCTTCCACCACTGGGGAAAATAATGCTAAAAAGTGACAAAGGACAATGTTTCTTGGTGAGAAGCTTTCACCAGCCCCACAGACAAAGGCAAAGAAAAATCATAAAGTAAATTGGAATATCCCAATTTCAGTTTGATGACAACTTTTGGTTATAGGAAGAAATGTGTTCCTCAGAGGACTCCCAGATTTCTGAGCTGATACTTGCCCTAAGTCTAAACTATATCTAGCACCATCTAGTGAAATAAGAGAATACATAAGGTTTTTAAAAATAAAAACTTAAGAAATGATTAAAAATACAAATCAATGAAAGAGGTAAGGTTTTAAAAGGACAGGATGGAGGAATGTGTGTTTATCGTCTTATTTTTGAAATACGTTTTTGAACTCTTAGATAATATAAGAATGCTTTTAATTCAATCAGTTGTTTGAGACAGCAAACATCCTTAGGCATTGGTTTGGCATTACAGGGAGAGAAATGTTGGAGTAAGGAAGAAAGAAAAATACTGGCTGTAGAGATGAGAACTGGTAAGAGTGTATGAATTCCTAATTGAGAAGAGAATGTACATTGATGCGCTGGAACCAGCTAACACCACTGGAGAGAGTCAGGTGTGCATATCTGTTCTCACTTCTTTGCTCAGTGATGTCTCATTTGAACATGAAATTGCCGTGGTGGAAATACTTACACAATGGAAGCTGGCAGGTGCAACAAGTCAAGGCTGTGTGCCTGTGCTTGTGCTTCGTCGCTCAGTCGTGGCTGACTCTTTGCAACCCCTTGGACTGTGAACTGAATTAGACTGTTTCCAAGAATATATCTTCTCTTCCAGCTGCTGCTGCTGCTGCTAAGTCTCTTCAGTTGTGTCCGACTCTGTGCGACGCCATAGACAGCAGCCCACCAGGCTCCTGCGTCCCTGGGATTCTCCAGGCAACAACACTGGAGTGGGTTGCCATTGCCTTCTCCAATGCATAAAAGTATAAAGTCAAAGTGAAGTCACTCAGTCGTGTCCAACTCTTAGCGACCCCATGGACTGCAGCCTACCAGGCTCCTCTATCCATGGGATTCTCCAGGCAAGAGTTCCAGCATTGGTATTCTAAAGAAGGAACTGGCTATCGCTGCATTTCTCCCCACCACCCCTATCTAGAGGAGTGAGTTTCCTCCCCTTCTTCCCGATCTAAGTGGGTGGAGAGAACAGAGTCCAAAACTGGCTTGCCTCCATAGACGGCCCAAGGATTCTACTCCAACTGTGTTTTCAACCTGCAAACTACTGATCCTAGATTGGTCTTCAAGTCAGAAGAACTTAATGCAGAAGCAAATCATATCTGGACAAGATTTCTCTGTCCCATTCCAAAAACATTCTGCTGTTTGGAGCCTGCATGCATAGATAAATTACTCATAAGTGCTTTAGTCTTATATGAACATGGTTTAAAACTATAATTTTTATCAAGAGATAATGATCAAGGAGGGTTACCTTTTCTTAAGCTTTTAGAAAAATATTCCTAGTCAAGAACAGCAAAGATATTAGATAATTTCAGAGCTAAAAATCTTATCTTATGAGGGGTTTTGTGGCTTTTTCATTTAAAGGTGATTGTACTTCTAAGTGGCCTAAGTTCATGCAGATAAAGGTGGTGTCTCCAGGACCACAGAGTGACTAGTGGCCTACAGGCTGACACTGCATATCAGAAGATAAACACGTTGTCAGTGGGACAACTCTAATCTCTACAGAGTTGGAGACTAATGAGGATTAGCTGCCAACATGTAAAAATTGGGAAAATATCACATGAAAATTCAGACTTGTGGCTTTTCTTGGGGAAAATTAAAAGTATATAGTAAAACTGGGCCTGCATTCTTATCTGGCAACCACCAGCTAAACTGAGAGCTGCCATTCCCTGTTCTGATGCTGAAGCTCCAGTACTTTGACCACCTGATGCAAAGAGCAGACTCACTGGAAAAGACCCTGATGCTAGGAAAGATAGAGGGCAAGAGGAGAAGGGGGCGACAGAGGATGAGATGGTTAGACAGCATCACTGACTCAATGGACATGAGTTTAAGCAAACTCCTGGAGAGAGTAAAAGACGGAATTGTTTCAGGGCTTGCTGCAGTTCATGGGGTCACAAAGAGTCACACACGACTTAGTGACTGAACAGCAACAAATTCCCTATTCTCCATGGTCTTCTTGATGCCCCTGCAACACCCGTTTGGTACCTCCCTGCTTTTATTCGACTTTGCACATGCTGACATAAGGCCATGCCACACTGAGCTGCAAGAGACATCGGGCCTTTCTGAGGAAAGTGAAGAAAATTCATAGAAAGTGAATACATTTAAAATTGCTCAGGCCTGGGCCCCACCTGGGCCCTGGGCCCTGACTGAAGGGACAGGAATGCTCCTTGCAGGCAGGAATACACTCTACTTAATGTGCAGACAGAAAACCTGAGCTGCCTTTGGAGCAAGATGGGGAGTNCCATAGACAGCAGCCCACCAGGCTCCTGCGTCCCTGGGATTCTCCAGGCAACAACACTGGAGTGGGTTGCCATTGCCTTCTCCAATGCATAAAAGTATAAAGTCAAAGTGAAGTCACTCAGTCGTGTCCAACTCTTAGCGACCCCATGGACTGCAGCCTACCAGGCTCCTCTATCCATGGGATTCTCCAGGCAAGAGTTCCAGCATTGGTATTCTAAAGAAGGAACTGGCTATCAACTGCATTTCTCCCCACCACCCCTATCTAGAGGAGTGAGTCTCCTCCCCTTCTTCCCGATCTAAGTGGGTGGAGGGAACAGAGTCCAAAACTGGCTTGCCTCCATAGACGGCCCAAGGATTCTACTCCAACTGTGTTTTCAACCTGCAAACTACTGATCCTAGATTGGTCTTCAAGTCAGAAGAACTTAATGCAGAAGCAAATCATATCTGGACAAGATTTCTCTGTCCCATTCCAAAAACATTCTGCTGTTTGGAGCCTGCATGCATAGATAAATTACTCATAAGTGCTTTAGTCTTATATGAACATGGTTTAAAACTATAATTTTTATCAAGAGATAATGATCAAGGAGGGTTACCTTTTCTTAAGCTTTTAGAAAAATATTCCTAGCCAAGAACAGCAAAGATATTAGATAATTTCAGAGCTAAAAATCTTATCTTATGAGGGGTTTTGTGGCTTTTTCATTTAAAGGTGATTGTACTTCTAAGTGGCCTAAGTTCATGCAGATAAAGGTGGTGTCTCCAGGACCACAGAGTGACTAGTGGCCTATAGGCAGACACTGCATATCAGAAGATAAACACGTTGTCAGTGGGACAACTCTAATCTCTACAGAGTTGGAGACTAATGAGGATTAGCTGCCAACATGTAAAAATTGGGAAAATATCACATGAAAATTCAGACTTGTGGCTTTTCTTGGGGAAAATTAAAAGTATATAGTAAAACTGGGCCTGCATTCTTATCTGGCAACCACCAGCTAAACTGAGAGCTGCCATTCCCTGTTCTGATGCTGAAGCTCCAGTACTTTGACCACCTGATGCAAAGAGCAGACTCACTGGAAAAGACCCTGATGCTAGGAAAGATAGAGGGCAAGAGGAGAAGGGGGCGACAGAGGATGAGATGGTTAGACAGCATCACTGACTCAATGGACATGAGTTTAAGCAAACTCCTGGAGAGAGTAAAAGACGGAATTGTTTCAGGGCTTGCTGCAGTTCATGGGGTCACAAAGAGTCACACACGACTTAGTGACTGAACAGCAACAAATTCCCTATTCTCCATGGTCTTCTTGATGCCCCTGCAACACCCGTTTGGTACCTCCCTGCTTTTATTCGACTTTGCACATGCTGACATAAGGCCATGCCACACTGAGCTGCAAGAGACATCGGGCCTTTCTGAGGAAAGTGAAGAAAATTCATAGAAAGTGAATACATTTAAAATTGCTCAGGCCTGGGCCCCACCTGGGCCCTGGGCCCTGACTGAAGGGACAGGAATGCTCCTTGCAGGCAGGAATACACTCTACTTAATGTGCAGACAGAAAACCTGAGCTGCCTTTGGAGTAAGATGGGGAGTTTGTGGTTGAGCAAATTTATTTCTGAACTTAATGACATGGAGAACCACAAGCCTACCCAAAGTATCAACTTTTTTCATAAAAAAAAAAAAGGAGAAAGTCTATTGAGTCAAATGTTCCAAAAGTGCCTGGGCCAGGGGAACTCCAGTATATTTATAGCTTGGATATACAAACAGGAATGACTTGTTCAGCAGAGAAAATAATAAGAGCTAATCACTAAACACTTGTTTTGTGCTCTCTTTCCATGCTCACAATTACCCAGAAAGGTTTTATATTTACAGATCAGGAATTCAAAGCTCAGAGAGGTTAACTAACTCAGGCAAGTCACACAGCTTGTTATCTGATAAACGTAGTATGCATTGTATCGGCTGACAGCAGACCTATGCTTTCTTTTCTATGCTGTGCTGAAATTTTATATTTTAAAATGGCCCTTCATACTCTCCAACACATTTTCTTAAATACTACTGCCAAGGAGCTTTGTTACAAGTGCATAAGGTGGAGAAATTATTACCCACATTTTGCAGACAAACAGCTCAAGCACAAAGAATCAAACTTCTTAATGATTAGTAACTAAAAACTAACACCCAGGTTTGCCAAGTGTTCTTTTCATATCATCACACTAAAAGCTGACTCTGGGCTGAGTATTTATGTCTTCCTCTTCAGATGCTTAAAGAGTTATACAATTTTATATTATAGACATTTTTACATTACGATGAATGAAGGACTTCTTTTAATTTGAAAAAGGGTCAGAAAATGAAGAAAACAAAACTTTCAGATTATTCTACTCATTAAAGTAACTATGCTTCTTTTAAGGTAGCCAGTAAAATGTCTCTGTAACTGAGCTCTATTTATAATAGAGACGAATTTAGTCTTTTGTGGCGAAGGCAGTTGACAAGGAAAATAAGTCTGGGTAAAATACTTTTTTTGTTTTTCAAAATAGTACAACCCAGTTTAGAAGCAATAGAAGCTACCAAAATGATGCCACAAACTGAAATTCTTTTTTTTTTTTTCCAAATGGTGGTAATGAGGCAGAAAAGGGGGCAGAGAAAGACCAGTGGTTTAAACAGATTGATTCTTAGTGTCTGGAAATATATTGTCTGTATCTGCATATGGTTTCATGGGTAAGAAATTTCCACAAATAGGGATATTTTTAAAAAGGCAAGCCTGGACACTACAGAAATGGAATAAGTTCTTATAATACTCTGGGAAACACTGTCTCTCTGGATTCAGTCATGCCAGGAGAGGATCTTACAATTTTCGTTATATGTTTCCACTGAATCCATAGATCCCCAAGTTGGAAGGAGACATCTGTTCCACTCTCATCTAGACATGCCATTTTCTTCTGTCATGACAACCCTCAGCCAGCAGACACTTGCAAGCCCAAATCCAATTTGTTCTATGAAAGGAACTGACTTTTATTCCCCACAGCTTGATATAAAGGGAGGGCTTTGAGATCCCTTGCAGAGGAGAGGGCACATGCTGGTGCTGGGCTGCCACAGCACTCTGGAGGATGTGGGGATGTGAAGCATAAAGACTAGAAGATGGCAGTGTCAGGGCTTCCATCAGACTGGGGACGGCAACCCTGTGCTACGAAGATGGGTAAGAACCGGACGAAGCTCCATTTGGGAGATTCTTGCAAGGACAGTCACTGAAATAAGAAATTGGATACGGATTCATGGTTAATCCTGTAATACTGAACTACGATCTCTTAAAGTTAGTCCACCCTTTTTCTTGTCCCCAAGGTTAATGTTGCAGATGGAACTCAAGAAATCCCCGGACTGCAGTGAAAGAGTGGTTGCCGGAATAGGAAAGCAGTAAGGTCATTATACTGCAACAAACTGATAAAGAAAAAAACACACTGTCTCCTTAAATTGGCCTGACAAGGGGAATTTCCCTGGCAGTCTAGTGGTTAGGACTCAGTGCTTCCCCTACAGGGGACACAGGTTCTATCCTTGGTGAGAGAGCTAAGATTCTGCAAGTTGCGTGGTACAGCCAAATAAGTAAATACATAGGTAAGTTGGCCTGACAAGGACATTTCCTCTGCAGCCAGTAACAGAGAAAGAAATAGAGTTTGTAGGGAGCAAATTCACCAGAAGAGTACTAATATCCACAGTTCACAATAGGTGGCATTTACTGAACACATCCAAGGGGCCAGGCATAATTCCAAGCCCTTCACCTATAACAACTCATTTAATCTTCATCCTGCAAGGAAAGGACTACTATTATCCCCATTTTTCATTCAAGGAAACTCACAAAGAGAGCAAGTAATGTGCTCATAGATAATTACAATGTCATATAGCTTGGAAGTGGCAGAAATAGTGTCAGAATTCGCTGTGGTAGAAAATAATAACTCTCTAAAGATGTCCATGATCGTATCCCCAGAAGCCAAGAAGGAACCACCTTACAGGACCAAAAGAACTTTACTGATGGAATTAAATGAAGGATCTTGAGGTGGGAAAACTGTCCTGGATTATCCAAGAGGGCCCAAGGTAATCCCAAGAGTCCTTTTATGAGGGAGCAACATGGTCAAATTCACTAATAGGAGATGTGTTGTCAGAAGCAGGAGATAAAAGGAAAGGGCTATGAGCCAAGGAATACAGGTGGCCTCTAGAGGTGGAAAAGGCAAGGAAGTGAATTGAAACCTCCTGAAGAATAGAAGCCCTGTCAATACCTCAGTTTTAGACTTTTCACCTTCAGAATTGTAATAGAACAAATGTGCACTATGATAAGCCAGTAAATTTGTGATAACTTGTTACAGTAGCAATAGGACACTAACACATCCAGGAAGCCTACTCTAGAGACTGTATACTTAAATACAATTACATCACCATTCCAGGATTAGTTGTCGATATTCCTAGAAAAGACTTTATAAAAGGAGTTTCATATTGGCTTCAGTGTTTTCCTTGTTTGTCCCCATAGTGCTTGATCTCTGTAGGACTTTAATTACTATTTTAGATTTATTGCGTATACACAGACCTGATATTCAGCAGGTCAACAAGCAACAGTTAAAACTGGACATGGAACAACAGACTGGTTCCAAGTTGAGAGAGGAGTATGTCAAGGCTGTATATTGCCACCCTGTTTATTTATTTATGTATGCAGGGTACATCATGAGATATGCTGGACTGGATGAAGCACAAGCTGGACTCAAGATTTCTGGGAAAAATATCAATAACCTCAGACATGCAGATGAGACACCACCCTTATGGTAGAAAGTAAAAAAGAACTAAAGAGCCTCTTGATGAGAGTGAAAAAGTTGGCTGGAAACTCAACATTCAGAAAACTAAGATGATGGCATCTGGTCCCATCATTTCATGGCAAATAGATGGGGAAACAGTGGAAAACAGTGACAGACTAAATCACTGCAGATGGTGACTGCAGCCATGAAATTAAAAAACGCTTGCTCCTTGGAAGAAAAGTTATGACCAACCTAGACAGCTTATTAAAAACCAAAGACATTACTTTGTCAACAAAGGTCCGTCTAGTAAAGCTATGGTTTTTCCAGTAGTCATGTATGGATGTGAGAGTTGGACTATAAAGAAAGCTGAGAGCTGAAGAATT
>SJYW01040087.1:77678-117314 GCA_006410735.1 Raphicerus campestris
CTTTATAAAAGGAGTTTCATATTGGCTTCAGTGTTTTCCTTGTTTGTCCCCATAGTGCTTGATCTCTGTAGGACTTTAATTACTATTTTAGATTTATTGCGTATACACAGACCTGATATTCAGCAGGTCAACAAGCAACAGTTAAACCTGGACATGGAACAACAGACTGGTTCCAAGTTGAGAGAGGAGTATGTCAAGGCTGTATATTGCCACCCTGTTTATTTATTTATGTATGCAGGGTACATCATGAGATATGCTGGACTGGATGAAGCACAAGCTGGACTCAAGATTTCTGGGAAAAATATCAATAACCTCAGACATGCAGATGAGACACCACCCTTATGGTAGAAAGTAAAAAAGAACTAAAGAGCCTCTTGATGAGAGTGAAAAAGTTGGCTGGAAACTCAACATTCAGAAAACTAAGATGATGGCATCTGGTCCCATCATTTCATGGCAAATAGATGGGGAAACACTGGAAAACAGTGACAGACTAAATCACTGCAGATGGTGACTGCAGCCATGAAATTAAAAAACGCTTGCTCCTTGGAAGAAAAGTTATGACCAACCTAGACAGCTTATTAAAAACCAAAGACATTACTTTGTCAACAAAGGTCCGTCTAGTAAAGCTATGGTTTTTCCAGTAGTCATGTATGGATGTGAGAGTTGGACTATAAAGAAAGCTGAGAGCTGAAGAATTTATGCTTTTGAACTGTGGTGTTACAGAAGTCACTTGAGAATCCCTTGGACTGCAAGAAGATCCAACTAGTCCATCCTAAAGGAGATCAGTCCTGAATATTCATTGGAAGGACTGATGCTGAAGCTGAAACTCCAATACTTTGGTCATCTGATGCGAAGAACTGACTCATTTGAAAAGATCCTGATGCTGGGAGGGATTGGGGGCAGGAGGAGAAGGGGACATGAGATGGTTGGATGGCATCACCAATTTAATGGACATGAGTTTGAGTAAACTCTGGGAGTTGGTCATGGACAGGGAGGCCTGGTGTGGTGCAGTACATGGGGTTGCAAAGAGCTGGACATGACTGAGCAACTGAACTGAACTGAACTGATATTCGGCTCACACACACTGACATCGAATGTTGTTGTTCAGTCCAAGGTGTCCGACTCTTTGTGATCCCATGGACTGCAGCACACCAGGATTCCCTGCCTCCTGGAGTTTGCCCAGATTCATGCAATAACCATTGTTAAAATGGTATACAATTTCTGTTGCTGCTAAGCTGCTTCAGTCGTGTCTGACTCTGTGCAACCCCATAGACGGCAGCCCACCAGGCTCTCCTGTCCCTGGGATTCTCCAGGCAACAACACTGGAGTGGGTTGCCATTTCCTTCTCCAATGCATGAAAGTAAAAATTGGAAGTGAAGTCACTTAGTCGTGTCCAACTCTTAGTGACCCTATGGACTGCAGCCTACCAGGCTCCTCTAACAGTTTGTAAATAACACCTGAGACCTTCCTTGCTGTTCTGGATATCTTAGTGTCTCCCTTGGGAGTGCCTCCCCCAACTCCCACCCTAGGCCTTCCCAATCCCTGTAGGATTAGAGCCTGATAAGGAAGGCTCCTCCCCCAATCCAGCCCCAGTGGCAGGCTAGGGCCATTCTAAAAGCTGGTGGCCATGCCAAAAGCAGATGCTTAGTATTTAGAACATAACCCTACCATATATACATGCTGATTAATAACTTGAGACACTCTAGAAGCTTCCAAAGAATTTTTACTTATAACTCGAGTTTCAAAAATATTCTTGTTATAAATGAAAGCAAATTATTGCAGAATACTAAGCAGCATCTAGTGTTAACTCCTTTTAGCAAAATGACTTTCTATGGAGTGCAGCAGTGAAATTCTCAGAAACCTAGATCTAGGTCTCTAACACCATACTGGAACTACAACGGCCTCAGTTGAAAAGCAGCCACTCGCAACAAACAGTATCAGCAAACACCTCAAAGATTTAACTTTAGCATGTGGTTTTTTTTTTCCAAGTGAAACCATGCAGTCTCACTCCTTATCCTGTCCTCTTGGTTAGGACAAGAGAATCTGAGAATCAGATAAATACACTGTGTATAAACCATTATGCAATGTCATTAATTAATTCTTCTCTGACATCTCTGGCTTCACTGAAAAGGAATTCCACCCTCTGTGGATGCCTCATCCTCTTCGTCTCCTCTGAGTAATATAACTGGGCGAATCAGTGTTTTCCTCAGAACATGAAGGCTGGGTTATAGTCTAAAACTTCTCTGCTGATAATCCCGTAGTAGTACTGCACAGTTGCTTAGCTGTGTCCAACTATTTGCAACCCCGTGGACTGTAATCAGCCAGACTCCTCTGTCATGAAATTTTCCAGGCAAGAATATCGGAGTGGATAGTCACTTCCTATTCCAGGGGATCTTCCCGACCCAGAGATCAAACCCANTGAAGGCTGGGTTATAGTCTAAAACTTCTCTGCTGATAATCCCGTAGTAGTACTGCACAGTTGCTTAGCTGTGTCCAACTCTTTGCAGCCCCGTGGACTGTAATCAGCCAGACTCCTTTGTCATGAAATTTTCCAGGCAAGAATATTGGAGTGGATAGTCACTTCCTACTCCAGGGGATCTTCCCGACCCAGAGATCGAACCCACGTCTCTTACTATTGATCTTACCTTGTGGAAAGAATAATTTAAGGAAAATTATCAGGGGAACGTGTCGATATCCTTTATTCCCCTGAAGACATATTGTGGTGTTCTGAGCATACCAGGCATCCATGGGGTTAACAGAATGGATTACCCACCTTTGGAGTTATATCAGCTACAGGTCACCCTTTGTTCCACCACTACCAACTGTGTGACCTTCACAAGTCCGTCAACCTCTGAAATCTGTCACTGGAAAGCGAGAGCAGGCATTCCTTTCTTACACCTGGTTGCTTGTGAGGACTAAATGAGTTAGCGTGGTAAAATATCTATGATGATATCAGTGGCTTATAGCCTACGGATCCCAGGTAGTTCACTTCCCATCTTCTCTTTGACAGACCCAGAGTCCAGTACTTGTCAGATTGCTAAACAACATTCTGAAATGATCAAGGATGATTCTCCTCTATACTTGTGCTTTGTTTCATCACCTGAGCAGAAAGCAAAAGAAGCAAAAGCCACACATAGGTCAGGACTTTTAAAAAGTTCTGGGTTTCATGAACCCAAGTTTAATCACTAGTGTCTTCTGCCTTTTAGAAAATGAAAACTGTGCAAATGAAAAATGCTAGGTGGGGGCAGTGTCCTTGGGTGTAAAAAACACGACCATAAGTCCATATAGACTATAGCTCACCAAACTCCTTTCTCCATGAGACTTTCTAGGCAAGACTACTGGGTAGGATATACATTCCCTTTTCCAGGGGATCTTCCTGAGGTAGGGATCAAGCCCGGGTCTCCTGTATTGCAGGCAGATTCTTTACCATCTGAGCCACTAGGGATGCCCCCCATAAGTCCCATCCAACAGCAACTCTTAAGGAGACCACCACCTTTTTATTGCCCAACGCATCAACATTGCTGCTTTTCCATCAACATTTCTTGCATTTTCTATGTTTGAGAAAGTAGGGTAGGTGACCCAAGGTTGCTGTTTTTGCCACTTTTAAGTCAGCCATTTGAAGATTGATCACAGAGTCTTTCTTTCCTTCCTTTTTCCTTATTCCAGGCACACTGCCATGCTAAGATGAAAGAGCAGCCACTTTGCAAGAAGATAGGGAACTGGAATCCAGTTGTGACCCCCAAAATAGGCATGGAGATACAGAGAATGTATTTTTCTACCCAATAGCCCAAGGGAGAACCTCTTCAATTAAATACACTTTTGATATGAAGCCAGACTGCCCATGATGACCATCTAAAAATATACAAAAATCTAGGAAAAACAAGCTCTCCATCCTGGAGAGAATGTCAATGGAAAATAGTTGCTAGGCTTTTCCAGTTACCAGCAATAAAGAGAAAAATAGGCTCCCCATTATTAGCCCAGAGCTGGAGGGGTCGTCAGCTGGTTTTGAGCCAGTCTTGGGATTTTCTGAGTGTGTTACAAATTATAGGAACAAAATGTGGACTTTTCACTCTAACCATGTCCAGACAATTTATTATTAGGTTTACTTCCGAGTGGGCTAGAGTTGAAAAAGATGATCTATGTACGGATAATGTTTATAAGCTTCTAAAGCACATACACCCTCATATTGAAAAGGACATAGACTTTAAATGAAAGAATTAAGAAAAACAAAAACAAATAAGGCAGTAATCCTTTCATTCATCAAACATTGATAATATGCCTAAATATGTATAACCTTGTCAAAAATGTCTGCCCTTTAATGTCTGGTATGCCAAAGCCTTTGTGTGGATCACAATTAACTATGGAAAATTCTGAAAGAGATGAGAATACCAGACCACCTGACCTGCCTCTTGAGAAACCTATATGGAGGTCAGGAAGCAATAGGTAGAACTGGACATGGAACAACAGACTGGTTCCAAATAGGAAAAGGAGTACGTCAAGGCTGTATATTGTCACTCTGCTTATTTAACGTCTATGCAGAGTACATCATGAGAAACACTGGGCTGGAAGAAGCACAAGCTGGAATCAAGATTGCTGGGAGAAATATCAATCACCTCAGATATGCAGATGATACCACCCTTATGGCAGAAAGTGAAGAGGAACTAAAAAGCCTCTGGATGAAAGTGAAAGAGGAGAGTGAAAAAGTTGGCTTAAAGCTCAACATTCAGAAAATGAAGATCATGGCATCTGGTCCCACTGCTTCATAGGAAATAGATGGGAAACAGTGGAAATAGTGTCAGACTTTATTTTTGGAGGCTCCAAAATCACTGCACATGGGGACAGCAGCTATGAAATTAAAAGACACTTACTCCTTGGAAGGAAAGTTATGACCAACTTAGAGAGCATATTGAAAAGCAGAGACATTACTTTGCCAACAAAGGTCCGTCTAGTCAAGGCTATGGTTATCACGTGAGAGTTGGACTATAAAGAAAGTTGAGCACCGAAAAATTGATGCTTTTGAACTGCGGTGTTGTAAAAGACTCTTGAGAGTCCCTTGGACTGCAAGGAGATCCAACCAGTCCATTCTAAAGAAGATCAGTTCTGGGTGTTCTTTGGAAGGAAAGATGCTAAAGCTGAAATTCCAGTACTTTGGCCACCTCATGCGAAGAGTTGACTCATTGGAAAAGACTCTGATGCTGGGAGGGATTGAGGGCAGGAGAAGAAGGGGATGACTAAGGANGAGATCAGTTCTGGGTGTTCTTTGGAAGGAAAGATGCTAAAGCTGAAACTCCAGTACTTTGGCCACCTCATGCGAAGAGCTGACTCATTGGAAAAGACTCTGATGCTGGGAGGGATTGAGGGCAGGAGAAGAAGGGGATGACTAAGGATGAGATAGCTGGATGGCATCACTGACTCGATGGACGTGAGTCTGGGTAAACTCTGGGAGTTGGTGATGGACAGGGTAGGTCTGGCGTGCTGCAATTCATGGGGTCGCAAAGAGTCGGACGCGAGTGAGCGACTGAACTGAACTAACTGAAGCTGTAAACTACTTTTGTTTTCAAGATGACTATGAATTCTTTTGAAGGCAAGATCATACTGTATTCATCTTTGAATCTTTGTCCTAATACTGTGCCTAACATAGAGGAGATATTCAACACATGTTTGATGAAGAAATTTCTGTTTTGGGAGCTGTAGGTACAAGTTTTTCCATTGTGTTTTTTTTCATGGACTCCTACAAATATATATCTAATAAATTCCTCCCAAAGTTTAACACTAGGGGGAAAAATCATCTGCCAGGATGTTCTTTCTCTTTACATAAGAGCAATGCAGCACACCATGTTTTCCTTGTTTACCTGGAACACAAGAAGCTCAGAGTCAAGCTTTAAGTTCAGTCGTCACTCTCCTTACCCTAAGACTTTTGATGCAACTCTTTCCCTTCTTACTTTCTCTTTTCAAAGAGGAAGTAAGTCTTTGCTTTGTTGCTCAGTCTTGTCTGACCCTTTGCAACTCCATGAATTGCAGCGTGCCAGGCCTCCCTGTCCATCACCAACTCCCAGAGTTTACCCAAACTCACGTCCATTGAGTCGGTGATGCCATCCAACCATCTCATCCTCTGTCGTCCCCTTTTCCTCCTGCCCCCAATCCCTCTGAGCATCAGGGTCTTTCAAATGAGTCAGCTCTTCACATCAGGTGGTCAAGGTATTGGAGTTTCAGCTTCAACATCAGTCGTTCCAATCAACACCCAGAACTGATTTCCTTTAGGATGGACTGGTTGGATCTCCTTGCAGTCCAAGGGACTCTCAAGAGTCTTCTCCAACACCATAGTTCAAAAGCATCAATTCTCCAAGGCTCAGCTTTCTTTATAGTCCAACTCTCACATCCATACATGACTACTGGAAAAACCATAGCCTTGACTAGACGGACTTTTGTTGACAAAATAATGTCTCTGCTTTCTCTTTTACTTGGCTCTTTATCTTTTATCTTTGTTTTACATAAACTTAATTTTAAGCTGCCTCGAATCCCTGTTGGAAGAAAATAGGAAGTGAATAGTAAATTAAAAATAGTAAATGAATAACTAAGAAAAAAGTTAGCATATTTCTTCTCAATGGTTTCCTATATTTGCTGAAGAAATACCCTCAAGATGATGTTATGTTATATCAATGATCACTTAATATATTTCAATAGAAATAAAAAAGCAAACACAGCACGCTATCAAAGAAAGACTACTGAACTGGGAGATCAGCATCACAGGTTTAAAGTTCAGCCTCTGTGCCTCCCTAGGTATGTGACCTGGAACAAGACACGATTTCATGAGTATCAGTTTCCTCATCTCATAAATGAAGTACATTTATGTTTTCAACACTGAGTATTACTATGTGACAGTGACAAGTAAATCAAAACAGAGCAATGTAATCAAGTTAGTGCACAGCCTGGCAAGGGAGACAGAAAGGCCAAAAAGATGATCACAGTCAAATATGGCCACTGCTACACTACATAGGTTACAGAAGCAGCAGAGAAGGGAGACGTCTAAATCAGACTGGGGGTGTCCAGAGGATTTCAAAAGAGGCGACAGTTACATTGATTTTTCAAGTCGACTGGGAATTGGCTGGACGAAAAATGAGACAGAGGAGGGGTAAGAGGGCATGTCGGGACTCAGGAAGAACACGTGTGAAGTCACAAAAACACACAACAGCATGACAAGAGTGGGCAACTGTAAAATGCTGGAAGATAATGTGTCCCATCTATCTCCCAGGGTGGTTTCAGGGATCAGTTGAGTGGATGTATACATAGAAAGTGCTCTGTAAACTCTAGAGCACCATACACATGTTCAAATGTAAAAGATTATTATTAGACACTCATTTTTTTTNAGTTTCAGCTTCAACATCAGTCCTTCCAATCAACACCCAGAACTGATTTCCTTTAGGATGGACTGGTTGGATCTCCTTGCAGTCCAAGGGACTCTCAAGAGTCTTCTCCAACACCACAGTTCAAAAGCATCAATTCTTCAAGGCTCAGCTTTCTTTATAGTCCAACTCTCACATCCATACATGACTACTGGAAAAACCATAGCCTTGACTAGATGGACTTTTGTTGACAAAATAATGTCTCTGCTTTCTCTTTCACTTGGCTCTTTATCTTTTATCTTTGTTTTACATTAACTTAATTTTAAGCTGCCTCGAATCCCTGTTGGAAGAAAATAGGAAGTGAATAGTAAATTAAAAATAGTAAATGAATAACTAAGAAAAAAGTTAGCATATTTCTTCTCAATGGTTTCCTATATTTGCTGAAGAAATACCCTCAAGATGATGTTATGTTATATCAATGATCACTTAATATATTTCAATAGAAATAAAAAAGCAAACACAGCACGCTATCAAAGAAAGGCTACTGAACTGGGAGATCAGCATCACAGGTTTAAAGTTCAGCCTCTGTGCCTCCCTAGGTATGTGACCTGGAACAAGACACGATTTCATGAGTATCAGTTTCCTCATCTCATAAATGAAGTACATTTATGTTTTCAACACTGAGTATTACTATGTGACAGTGACAAGTAAATCAAAACAGAGCAATGTAATCAAGTTAGTGCACAGCCTGGCAAGGGAGACAGAAAGGCCAAAAAGATGATCACAGTCAAATATGGCCACTGCTACACTACATAGGTTACAGAAGCAGCAGAGAAGGGAGACGTCTAAATCAGACTGGGGGTGTCCAGAGGATTTCAAAAGAGGCGACAGTTACATTGATTTTTCAAGTCGACTGGGAATTGGCTGGACGAAAAATGAGACAGAGGAGGGGTAAGAGGGCATGTCGGGACTCAGGAAGAACACGTGTGAAGTCACAAAAACACACAACAGCATGACAAGAGTGGGCAACTGTAAAATGCTGGAAGATAATGTGTCCCATCTATCTCCCAGGGTGGTTTCAGGGATCAGTTGAGTGGATGTATACATAGAAAGTGCTCTGTAAACTCTAGAGCACCATACACATGTTCAAATGTAAAAGATTATTATTAGACACTCATTTTTTTTTTCTGCCTCCAAATTGGAAACATTTGCTGAAGTAAACATTGCTGATGCATTAGCTGTCAGGATGGTGTATTATATTTGGAAAACATTTGCCAATGCCTGTTCAGTTTTTAAATTCCCAGTCACATGTGTTTTTTGTTTGAGAAAATACATCAAGCAATAATGGATTTATTGTTAATTGTGCAACACTGGAGCTTCAAGATTTAAGTAATCGCTCTCCCATGTTGATTTTATTCCACAGTGCCTGTGAAGTTTGAAGTCATTTATTTAGTAATGAGAACTGATAAGTGAACACTATTACTACCTTGTAGTGATCAAATTTTGTTATCAGAGGAAATTCTGGATTCTATACATAGACAGGTATGCGGATAAAGAGAAACTACTTCAGAGAAAAGGAGGAAAAGAAGTGTAGTCACAGCTCCCCAAAGTCCAGTGGAGCTCAGATTCAAATACTCATCTCTCTGTTCAACATTTCAAGAACCAAACACTTCCTTCTTAGGGACATTTTTTCATGATTAGAAAAATCAACAAAAAGCATTTTGGGTAGAAAAATTAGAATGGATAACTCATGTTTAAAATTCTTGACATTCATGTACTATCAGTCACTGGAGGGTTTGAATCACTGCATTTTAAAAAGTGCATGCCTTTTTCCCCTCATTCCTGTAAGAAATTCCTATAATAAAATCTGAAGAAGAAAAAGATAATAGGATCTTTTTTCATGTTGCCAATGAGTTGTCTTGGCTTTACTTTTTCATCTTTAAACTCTCAGGAAGTAATCAGATCCTGGCCCCTCTCCTCCTTCCAAGAGAGAATGTTTCAAGTCTTGGAAGTTCTTTTAAACAGTGAAATCTTATATTGAATCATGATTAATTAGGCCATTCATTAGCAGTTTTGGTCACTGGGATCCAATACATCATGTGGATGAACTAAGTAACATATTCATTTACTTCCTTTTGTGTAGAGGAAAACTGAATCATAGCTCATTAAAGACAGACAGGAGCTGAAAGGTTATCCTGTGTGACATCTGGTTTTATGAGTGAAAAAACCTGAGGAAAGTCAGTTGTTTAAAACCAGGCCTTGAATACATGGCACAGTTGAGATTAGAAGTTGATGCTGTTGTCTCCCAGGGCAATCCACCTGGACACAAGGCCAGCACCCAGAGAACGCTTCTTGGGTGAGTGATTTCAGGCAAGTTTCAGACAGTTCAGTTCAGTCGCTCAGTCGAGCCCGACTCTGCGGCCCCATGAATCGCAGCACGCGATGCCATTCCAGCTCCACCGCTTGAGGGGGCTGTCGAGTGCCCTCTTCCCAGGACTGGCTTGAGAGCACCAAAGGCTTCTTCGCAGACGAGGGCTGGTGCATGGTGCGCTTAAAGCAGGCAGTTCCTGCTAGGCGACGGCAGTGGCATCAGAGCCGTGGCAGAGCTCCCAGGAGGAGCAGTGAACCCACTGTGCCTTTACAAGAGTGGTGGCCAGAAACCCGGACAAACTGACTTGCTTCCGAGGCAAGCTGGGAAAAAATGATTTGTTGTAGAATTCCTGTTAGTCCCGTCAGCTCTCATTCTCTTGTGAAACCGGATTTGTAGGCACATGCACTGGCCAGTGACTCAGCCCTTAAAAAGTCATTCATAATTTATGTATAAACAAGAATAGCTTTTGTTTCAGAGAATTTGGGAGGTTTCTGTAGCCTGCTTTCTTCCAGTACCATTTCTGAAGAACTGTTCCTGTCTCAAGGCAGTTCCTATAGGGCTACAAATACTTTGATGTTCAGACATCTGGAACTTATATTTGGTGTTGACTAATGAGTATTATTATTTTATTATGTATTTATACATGATCTGAAAGAAATTTGAGGTTATATGCCACATAACTCTGTATACACATGAACAACGACAAATTCTTTTTACCCATTACACTTATGATTTATTACTTGGGCTGAAGAAGTTCTGAGTCATTCAATTGACATATAATTGTGTTTTGGAAGATAGTAATGGGATAGAGAGAATGTAAAATTGCCCTTAACATATATTGTTAAAATAATTTGTAAGTGGACAAAATGGACTCCAGAGATACTATTTCTCCCATTTTAAAAATATCAAAGGATAATTAATGTGGCAACAAACTCCAGTGCTCCTTTTGAATGAGTAAAGATGAGGCTTGGTCTTAGAAATACATGTGGGTATGTTTGAAAGGGCAATAAACAATGCATAATGGATCTGACTTCAAAAGAATGCCTATTGGACAACCAGGCCAATTTCAAAGTCAAATGCTCAATACCCAGCTTGCTTTGGTACCAGTAAGCCACAGGTAAACACCAAGATCAAAGGGAAAGGTGGGTGTGTGGAGCGGCGTGTGATGACATTACTTCTCCACAAAGCCATTTCCCTCAGGGACAGGGACGGCGCCTTGTAACAGCCTCTGTTGTATATTCAGGAATTTATTTTAGAGGAGTGTCGGAGGTAGTTCAGTCCATAAGAACTGCAGCTTAAAGGCCACCAAACAAGGGGTACACTGAAGGAGGCATGCACTTGGAGAAGAGGATACTGAGCTGGAAAGGGATAAATGGGGCCTTTTTAGGCCACACTGATCCATGCTTGCTTGCTTCTCCCTCCCACTAGCAACAGCAGTGTAAACTGGTTTGGCCCACCAGCAGGCCGTGTGGCTCTTTGAAGAAGAATGAGTGCTCTGTGTATGCTGGCAGAGCAGCTGCCAACAAAGGCCCAATGGAGTGTTTAAAAGTTCCAACTTGATGCTGAATCAAAGACTTTCTAGAAGCTGAAGCTGTGAACAGGATATCCCACCAACAGGAAGATGAACTCTTCTGCAGCCCCCCTACGGAATCCTTATAATTGACTTATCTGCTGTGCCAACTGTCCCCAGTTTCAATGCCCACAGTGGGCAGTATTCATTCAAACTCATTAGTAAGGGTTCTGTTAAATCTTACTGAACTACATTCTGGGACTTGACCAGGAGCTAGCAGACTCTATAGCAGGGGTAAGGTAAAAAAGACCCAGTAGATCCTACAACAGAAAGAAAGAATTCTGAAAACAAAACAAAATCCAAACTTGGTTTTAAGAATGTGATAAAATCAAATATTTCCAGTCTCCTCCCTCATATTCACACACCTTTCAGTGACTTTATTGTCCATGATAATCAGATTAGAAGATTGCTCAGAAACATAAACTTAGGAAGAAATATTAGCCTTACTTTGAATGGATGCAAAAACCTGAGACGAAGGGCTAAAAGTTGTAGGCTATGTTTTGGTTGCATGAAAATTATCTGCCCTATATATTTTTAAATGCATCATAGTATTTTCCTTTTGACTGACTTCCAGTGAATGTCTCTCTTGTCCAGGGGATTATATGAGGGCTAACTGATTAGAAGTAAACAAGAACTACATGCCCTGAAAGTATACAGAGGAACAGATGAGCTGCACGAACAAATCTCACTATAAATGACAGAAAATAGAGGGTGTAGGCCTCTACCACTGATTGCCCTGGTACTGGCCCAAAATGTTCTCTTCCTTAGTAACTATTACTATCCCAGTGCCTAAGCTAGTACCTAAGTAGGTCAAAATACCAGTTTATTGGCTAATCTTTCCTATCACACCTCCCACTGAACCTGAAACTAGGCCATGCTTCCAACTTAGGTTGATAAATTTGGATTTGTAACAAAACAACTAAGTTCTAATTCTCTCATTCTAGGGCACCTATGTAGCTCCATATTCTCTCCGTAACCATCAGTGTAGATTTGTGCCATCTCAAGTTCTGTTCTTTTGTTTCCTATCATCTGTCGGTGATGAGTTGACCTGATGATGTTAGCTAGCGTTGCCCAACACTAGGTCTCACCCCATTTAGCATATTTTGCTCATATAGGCCACATTCACAGGACTAAATCCCAGTTCCACTCCTCCAAACCTTGAAGAGCTGCTATTTTTCTGCTCCCAAGCCTCACTCCTAAATGTGGTCACTGCCTGGATTCCCAGATCCTACTAGGCACCAAAAGGAGTTAGAATTACAAAGATCACTGAATTACATGCTTGCTCACAATCCCTTAGCNTTTGAAGAGCTGCTATTTTTCTGCACCCAAGCCTCACTCCTAAATGTGGTCACTGCATGGATTCCCAGATCCTACTAGGCACCAAAAGGAGTTAGAATTACAAAGATCACTGAATTACATGCTCGCTCACAATCCCTTAGCACTTCAATAGCCTGGGGGGAATTTAGGCTTATGATATGAACTATTTTTAACAAACTGGTTCTGATAAATTATACTTCTTAGTTATTGTACAAAAATACACAGAAGAATATAAAAATTACCAGTAATCCAACCAGCAGAGATGTGAACCTTCTTCCAGACATTCCTCTTTATGCATGTATGCAGACATTCCATGCATTTTCTATAAATTGAAAAATGCAGATACTTAAATACTGCTTTTTTCCTCAAATACGTGACACGGATCTCTTCCTTAGCAATAAATAAGGAGATATATAATCATTTTAATTGCTGTAAAATATTTCATTATCTGTCTATATTATAGAACACTTAGCCAGCTTCCTATTAATGGGCATGATATTCTATCTTTCATATTAACAAGAATATCTTAATGTTCCCTTTTTTGTCATTTGCACCAATACCTCCTTCAAATAAATTTCATAAGTAGAATGTGGATGTCAATGTGTATTTACATTTTATAATTTGAAACATATTGCCAAGCTACACTCTTAAAGGTCTGTGCCAATTTACACTTCCAGAGATGGCATAGGAAATTACATCATCTACCTATACTCTCATTATATTTGAGGGTTTTTTTTTTCCTGAACATATTTAATCCAATCTGATAGGTGAGTTTTATGTTCATTAACTTTTCTTTGATTATCAGTGAGGTTGAAAATCTTCATATATATTCATTGGCTATTAATATTTCTCCATTTGTGACTTGTCCATGTTTATTACCNGTTTTTTTCCTGAACATATGTAATCCAATCTGATAGGTGAGTTTTATGTTCATTAACTTTTCTTTGATTATCAGTGAGGTTGAAAATCTTCATATATATTCATTGGCTATTAATATTTCTCCATTTGTGACTTGTCCATGTTTATTACCATTCTTTTTTATTTGTATAGACTTTTTCATGCATTAGTTAATTGTCCTTTGTATATTAGAAATATCACTCCTTGTTTTACCTACCAGTGCTGCAAATATTTTTCTAGTGTGGTGTTTCAACCTTCAATTAATGGCTCTTATAAATGATTTTTTTAGTTATTAAAAATTTCAAACATCCAGAAAAGAGAAAGAGAAATAAAAGAGACAAATATAAGTGAACCCCATGTGCTTACTGTCAGCTTCAATATTAAGTAATTCACAATCTTGCTTCTGTTTTAAACTCCTCCTTCTTCCAATCCTGTGCTCTTTTGTAGCAAATTCAAAATATCATACTATTTAATTTACCAATAATTTAGTCTGCACTTCTAAAAGATAAAGGTCTTCAGAGGGTTTGTATTAATATGATCAAATTTCTCATACCTTCATTTATGGTTTTTTTGGGTTTTTTTTGTGATCTACTCAAGTCATTCTCATGGCCAAATTATTTTTTGAATGTATTTATGACTTCACAGATTTTCACCAGACTTCTTTCTACAGCTGCTGCTGCTGCTGCTGGTAAGTTGCTTCAGTCGTGTCCAACTCTGTGCAACCTCATAGACGGCAGTCCATGAGGCTCCCCTGTCCCTGGGATTCTTCAGGCAAGAACACTGGAGTGGGTTGCCATTTCCTTCTCCAATACATGAAAGTGAAAAGTGAAGTCACTCAGTCATGTCCAACCCTCAGCGACTCCATGGACTGCAGCCTTCCAGGCTCCTCCGTCCATGGGATTTTCCAGGCAAGAGTACTAGAGTAGGGTGCCACTGCCTTCTCCATCTTTCTACAGAGATGTGAACAAATACAGAATTCTAATCCAATATCATCAGGCAGCTCAGTTTGATCAATAGTGGAAACACTACTGAGTCTGTGGCTTTCAATGGAAGTGGTGGCCTATTTTGTCACTTGGGCATGATTTGCAAATTTTCCATTTAGTGTGACTGAGATAACTACATATCATGGTATTCATTTATTTTTTTATGTGTAATCACTGAACTTGATAAGTCTTTCATTCTTATTTAATCTGTTTATGCTTATGATGTGTGCTACCAGGCGGATGGAAGCTCTTTGATGACTGACTGGTTGGAACGGTCAGTGTACTACTGTCGTTCAGTTGCTAGGTCATGTCTGGCTCTTTGCAACCCCATGGACTGCAGCACTCCAGGCCTCCTTGTCCTTTACCGTCTCCTGGAGTTGGCTCTGACTCATGTTCACTGAGCCCATGATGACATTCAGACAGTGTATGGATATGGCTAANTAGGTCATGTCTGGCTCTTTGCAACCCCATGGACTGCAGCACTCCAGGCCTCCTTGTCCTTTACCGTCTCCTGGAGTTGGCTCTGACTCATGTTCACTGAGCCCATGATGACATTCAGACAGTGTATGGATATGGCTAATTGAGAATGTATAATAATTGATGGTCTCTTACAATAAAATATATTAATATTTTAAATAAAATAAAAGAACATTTTCATCTATTCATATATGTTAAGAGCAGAAATTCTGCACATTCAAAATAGCAATTCTTCAGTCCAGGGAATAAAGGAGAAATAAAAGAACAGGGAAAAATAAGTGTTTACTAAATATCATGAATTTGAAGTAATACTCATCAGTTCAGTTCAGTACAGTTCAGTCGCTCAGTCGTGTCCGACTCTTTGTGACCCCATGAATCGCAGCACGCCAGGCCTCCCTGTCCATCACCAACTCCCGGAGTTCACTCAGACTCACGTCCATCGAGTCCGTGATGCCATCCAGCCATCTCATTGTCAGTCATCTCCTTCTTCTCCTGCCTCCAGTCCCTCCCNCCCCTTGAGCTCTGAAGCCTTGCTTAACAGTTCTCTTCCACATGACCCTGTCATGGGTGGGATCTCCTGTGGCAGCTCCTGGCACTCTTTCCTGCCTTTGCCTCTAGTAAACCAAAATTCCTGATTCAAAGTGGACAGTAGATAGGTCAGTCCTAGACTAATGAGTTTTTGGTCACCAGCAAGGAGGCACAGGCAGTATAACATCTTACAAATAGATATTTCTACTTTTTATTAAACGGATCAGATTATCAATTACTTTTAAACACTATCCTTGAAGGTCTGATTTCCAGATATTATTTGCTACTGGGAACATAAAACAAAGGCCCTGGGTATTCTCCTCTCATTTTATGAAGTTATCATTTCTATAGGCTCATGCTTCCATGGTCACATGTGTGCAAGAACAATAACTGGCTAGGTCTCTGAATGGCTGTGTCAACTGTTAAGCTAGTTCTCAATAAGGCTTGGCTTGAGTGACCACTGGGACCTTTCAATGACCTGAGTCAACTTCCTGAATTCATCCATTCACTCAACAGATATTTTTGAGGGCCAACTACAAATCAGGCAATGCAGAATATCAATCTACCAAGCAGGTGACAAACCAGAGCCACTCACAGTTTTGGCAGAACCGTCCAACACCCTCAAGGCCACTATGTGTGCAGAATATCTTTTGCCAAAACATTCAGTTGGTTTTTTTTTCCAGCTGTTCAGTCATTCTGTCGTGTGTGACTCTTTGTGACCCCAATGACTGCAGCACGCCAGGCTTCCTTGTCCTTCACAATCTCCTGGGGCTTTCTCAAACTCATGTCCATTGAGTTGGTGAGGCCATCCAACCATCTCGTCCTCTGTAATCCCCTTCTCCTCCTGCCTTCAATCTTTCCCAGCNATCTTTTGCCAAAACATTCAGTTGGATTTTTTTTTTTTCCAGCTGTTCAGTCATTCTGTCGTGTGTGACTCTTTGTGACCCCAATGTCTGCAGCACGCCAGGCTTCCTTGTCCTTCACAATCTCCTGGAGCTTTCTCAAACTTATGTCCATTGAGTTGGTGAGGCCATCCAACCATCTCGTCCTCTGTAATCCCCTTCTCCTCCTGCCTTCAATCTTTCCCAGCATCAGGTTTCATACTGAACCCCATGAACAGTATGAAAAACACTCAGTGGTTTGATACAAATCTGCTGAGAGGAACTGAACTGCGTGGAAATATTGCATGGTGAAATATGTACATGGTGTGACTGCCTTCAAGAACCTCAAATCCAACAATGCTCTATGAATTGATTCAGAAGCATTTATGCTTAAAAGAAGCATAGAAGACAGGTGTGAAATCTGATTTCTGTTCCCAGATTCAACTCTTGACTTCATTTGAGGTCTACTGTCTCTAACATTACTACAACTTGTTCACCTGGAGGTAAAGAATAATCCTTCTTTGAGCTGAAATATATTAAGGAATTATTGGGCTTTTGTTTTTCTAAGAAAAATATTTTTTAAAATAGCTGATATGGATTTTATATATATGCTGACTTTCATTAAGCTATTGCCTTTGCTTGAGATTGTCATGCAGAATTTCTGAACTGGGAAAAAGCATTCCTATAACCTATTACAGTATACTACAACTGTTAAACACAGGTTCTACCATGAGGTGGAGGAAGATGGTGTACATGGGTGAGACCTGGAACCCCAGAGCTACCCTGCTTTAATATTTTATCTGTTTATAATCCCAGGAACATTTAAAGAAAGTGATATGTGAGTATTCTTAAGAGCTTGAAATCATTGAATTAGTCTAACTTCTTTGTGTTATGAAGATACCAAAACTCAGAGAGAAAGCTGACTTGCCAAATATCACACAGTGGGTAGGCGACAGTACCTGGACTCAAATCAGTATCTCTCCATTTCTTGTTCAAGAATTGTCCAGTAGGCCATTTTGCCAACTGGCCAGGTATTCAAACGGCCAAAGTACTAAGGTTATGACTGTATTCCAACAGACTGTGGCATGGTGGTTCCTGTCCTTTTGGGGACATTTGTCAAGTTTTGTGATCTCCCTTCTCATTCCCTCTGGAGGGGAAGACATCTGACAGCATAATAATGACTCAGTTTTGCTCTAAGAAGGAAGATCTGTCTATAACGGTTCTATACTAAATGATGTGAGCACCTCACAGCTGTGCTCCAGAATGGGGCCAGGAAGCATCAGGTTCTCTCCAGGATTGGGGAAGACAGAGGTGATGAAANATGTCCATTGAGTTGGTGAGGCCATCCAACCATCTCGTCCTCTGTAATCCCCTTCTCCTCCTGCCTTCAATCTTTCCCAGCATCAGGTTTCATACTGAACCCCATGAACAGTATGAAAAACACTCAGTGGTTTGATACAAATCTGCTGAGGGGAACTGAACTGCGTGGAAATATTGCACGGTGAAATATGTACATGGTGTGACTGCCTTCAAGAATCTCAAATCCAACAATGCTCTATGAATTGATTCAGAAGCATTTATGCTTAAAAGAAGCATAGAAGACAGGTGTGAAATCTGATTTCTGTTCCCAGATTCAACTCTTGACTTCATTTGAGGTCTACTGTCTCTAACATTACTACAACTTGTTCACCTGGAGGTAAAGAATAATCCTTCTTTGAGCTGAAATATATTAAGGAATTATTGGGCTTTTGTTTTTCTAAGAAAAATATTTTTTAAAATAGCTGATATGGATTTTATATATATGCTGACTTTCATTAAGCTATTGCCTTTGCTTGAGATTGTCATGCAGAATTTCTGAACTGGGAAAAAGCATTCCTATAACCTATTACAGTATACTACAACTGTTAAACACAGGTTCTACCATGAGGTGGAGGAAGATGGTGTACATGGGTGAGACCTGGAACCCCAGAGCTACCCTGCTTTAATATTTTATCTGTTTATAATCCCAGGAACATTTAAAGAAAGTGATATATGAGTATTCTTAAGAGCTTGAAATCATTGAATTAGTCTAACTTCTTTGTGTTATGAAGATACCAAAACTCAGAGAGAAAGCTGACTTGCCAAATATCACACAGTGGGTAGGCGACAGTACCTGGACTCAAATCAGTATCTCTCCATTTCTTGTTCAAGAATTGTCCAGTAGGCCATTTTGCCAACTGGCCAGGTATTCAAACGGCCAAAGTACTAAGGTTATGACTGTATTCCAACAGACTGTGGCATGGTGGTTCCTGTCCTTTTGGGGACATTTGTCAAGTTTTGTGATCTCCCTTCTCATTCCCTCTGGAGGGGAAGACATCTGACAGCATAATAATGACTCAGTTTTGCTCTAAGAAGGAAGATCTGTCTATAAGGTTCTATACTAAATGATGTGAGCACCTCACAGCTGTGCTCCAGTGGGGCCAGGAAGCATCAGGTTCTCTCCAGGATTGGGGAAGACAGAGGTGATGAAAGGAAAAGGCGGAGGAGCATCAGAATTAAAGTACTTCTAGACACCAGTGTTCTTGCCTGGAGAATCCCAGGGATGGGGGAGCCTGGTGGGCTGCCATCTATGGGGTTGCACAGAGTCGGACACGACTGAAGTGACTTAGCAGCAGCAGCAGCAGACACCCGTCTGAAGCAGAAGCTGCTCAACAGAAAGGCAGACTGAAAACAGAGCTAAAGGGTCATTTTCGACCGCCCTTTGGTCTAAGTGTATTTGATGCAGAGTTCAAGGCTGTCCTATACAACTTTATAGATCAAAGACTTTCATGTGACTTTCATGATTTTATGATTATGTGACAACTGTTGACACCTACCTACCCCTAATCTTATAGGATGCAGAGAACAATTATGTAATAATAATTATTGTGCTCACAACTAATGATTAATAATAAATTTCTATAGTGACTGTGTCTTACTGAAGAGCTGTATCACCTTCTCAAACAGCAAAAAATGAAACAAAAACTGTCTCATATGAAAATGAAGATATTCAAGAGAGAACATTATAGCTAAGCCTCTACAGAAAGGAAGGACCAGAGGACAAGACAGCAGACTCAAATCTGAGTCCTCGTTCACATTTATTAGTCTGCTGAGAATTGCTGATGTCTTTGTCAGATTTTTTGATAGGCAATAATTTTATCTGGGAGTGGACTATCCTTTGCTAATTCCAACCTTAGAGCCTCAGTCTTCCCAATCACTCAGGTGATGTGTGTGTATATCTGGATTCTTGAATCTAGGAAACATCCTGACTTGTGCCTTTCTCAGACTACTTTAACCAAGATCTTCTTCTACCCTCTGTGGATTTTTTGACCAACTAATATACTGTTTTTGCTAAAAATCAAATTTTGTCTTAACTGATTAATTAAAGTATCATACAACTAAAGTCAAGTTTGTAGCACCCAGTTTTCCAAGGTGATTACATCTCACTTTGCACACAGGACCCCATACCTTTACTGCTTTGTGTCTCAGGAGCAATAGCAATAGTTAAGAGGGTAGCTCTGGAATCACATTGCTGAGTTCAACTCCTAGCTTTGTCAGTTACAAACTGTGTGATCTTGAATAAATCACTTAACATCCCTATGTCTCTGTTTTCTCATCCTTAAAGTGGAGATAATAATAACAGTACTGACTTCTTCATAGGATTGTTGGAAAGACTGAATAAGATAATAGATGTATGCTGCTAAGAACAACGATGGCACACAGAAAGTTCTTAATTAATGTTGGCTATGCTCAGTCGGTAAAGAATCTGCCTGTAATGCAGGAGACCTGGGTTCGATTCCTGGGTCAGGAAGATCCCCTGAAGAAGGAAATGGCAATCCATTCCAGTATCCTTGCCTGGAAAATCCCATGGACAGAGGAGCCTGGTGGGCTACACAGTTCACAGGGTCGCAAGAATCGGACATGACTTAGCGACTAAACCACCACCACCACCATGATCAATTTTATGCAATTATGTGGATCCTGATGAAAGTGAAAGAGGAGAGTGAAAAAGTTGCCTTAAAACTCAACATCCAGTGCCATCACCTCATGGCAAATAGATGGGGAAACAATGGAAACAGTGAGAGACCTTATTTTGGGAGACTCCAAAATCACTGCAGATGGTGACTGCAGTCATGAAATCAAAAGACGCTTTCTCTTGGAAGAAAAGCCTTGACCAAACTAGACAGCATATTTAAAAATAGACACATTACTTTGCTGACAAAGGTTCATCTAGTCAAAGCTATGGTTTTTCCAGTAGTCATGTATGAATGTGAGTTGGACTATAAAGAAAACTGAGCGCTGAAGAATTGATGCTTTTGAACTGTGGTGTTGGAGGAGACTCTTGATATTCCCTTGGACTGCAAGGAGATCCAACCAGTTCATCCTAAATGAGATCAGTCCTGGGTATTCATTGGAAGGACTGATGTTGAAGCTGAAACTCCAATACTTTGGCCATCTGATGTGAAGAACTGACTCCTTAGAAAAGACTCTGATGCTGGAAGGGATTGGGGGCAGGAGGAGAAGGGGCCAACAGAGTATGAGATGGTTGGATGGCATCACCGACTTGATGGACGTGACTTTGGGCAAGCTCTGAGAGTTGGTGATGGACAGGGAAACCTGGAATGCTGCAGTCCATGGGGTTGCAAAGAGTCAGACACGACTGAGTGACTGAACTGAACTGATGTGAATCATGGGAGTAAACACTTTTTCTGATTCAAATCTCAACAGGAAATGTGAGCCATTTTTCCTCTAGTTGATAGTTTGTGTAGTATCCACTGTCCCTCTTGAACATTCAGCACTGGGTCATGGATTGTATCCCATAATTGCTGACTACCTTTGTCCCCTTCCCTGACAGCTCAGTTGGTAAAGAATCCACCTGCAATGCAAGAGACCTCAGTTCAATTCCTGGGTCAGGAAGATCCACTGGGGAAGGGATAGGCTACCCACCCCAGTATTCTTGTGGCTCAGCTGGTAAAGAATCTGCCTGCAATGGGAGACCTGGGTTCAATCCCAGGGTTGGGAAGATCCCCTGGAGAAGGGAAAGGCTACCCACTCCAGTATTTTGGCCTGGAGAACTCCATGGACTCTACAGACCATTGGGGTCACAAAGAGTCAGACACGACTGAGTGACTTTCACTTACTTTGTCCCCTTCTAATTCTGTCATTTTCTCTCTCTCTTCTTCCATCGCTCTCATTGTCATTATCATCTTCATCTTCATCACCATCAGTATTGAGTACAGTGCTAAAGACCAAAGTCAGAAAATTCAGTTCACTGAAAATTCAAGAAGCTGCAACATAAGAGGCAGTAGATGAGACATGGGATAAAGCAAAGAGTGAGACGCACATACTGCCTGGAGAGATCCATGGTCTCCAGTGCTGGAGACACAGTAGAGTCTCGTTAACTGTGATGCAAGATTACTAAGCTCCACAGGGACCTACAATCATCAATTATTCTTCCTGTCATGCTGTCTTGAGCTCAGAAGTTCTGAGCCCAGGGGTGAGGATCAGAAGTGAGTGGAACAGAAGTAAGTCTAATTACAACCCTGACACTCATCCAACCCCAGTCACGAGCACCAAGATGGGGACAGTTTCCACAGATATTCCATCAGGATCCCAGAAGAACAAGAGGCCTGAGATACTGTGATCCCAAGGACCAAGTGATTGGCCTTCAAATATCCAAAGGAAACAGTGCAATAGGACCCTTTCTTTAGGGTTCTCATTGCCTCCTTCTCAGTAGAGGCTGTGCTAGAGGCTTGGGACAGAATGAATGGACTGGATGTGATGCTATGGGTCACAAGCAAATTCCTAAAAAGTGAGCCAAAGCTTTGGCTGAGTCCTAACCCCTACAAGTGGAATTCAAAGACTAGTGATTGAGAAATGCTTTCTTGGCCTATTCAAAAAAGTGGTGGAAGCATGGTGCCAAAGTACCACCATCAACATCAGCATCTTTAGCTACAATTTATTATCCACTCACTCAAGTTGGACCCTACAATCAAACATAATGCTTCAGACATAGAAACTCATGATGTGGGTATTATTTCCTCCATTTTACAGAAGAGGAGACTGAATCTCTGAGAATTTGGGTAAATTGTCCAAGATCACACAGCTACTAAGTAGCATCCCAGTTTCTCTAAAGAATGAAGACAGTTAATTGAATATATCAATATATACCCACAGCACCCACCAGCTGCCAAAATGTTACTAGTTGAGGCAAACTTATTTAACTGCTTTTGTTATAATTCTTTGTCTATATTATACTGATAATATTCATCACCTCTGTTGTATAACTATAAATGGTGTTGCATGATGAAGTATTAATAAGCTATTTATCTGCCCTTCAATATCTTCTTCTTGATCTGGTAGGCAAAATTGATTTTTTTCACTTCTACCTATTAAAAAAATTACTCAAAACTGGTTCTACTAGATAATTTTATGATCCCAAGACTAGAAGTAAAGAGCTTCTCTATAATTTGCAAAATTCATCATGGTGTTTCAGAACAGAAATCAGATGTCAGCATTGGGTCCAGTCTGGTCTCTGTTCTTTACTCTTTAGAGAGCTACACTTGTTGACTGGTCATAGTGAGATATATCTTACATTCTGAATGTACTGTGCTGTGTTGCATTAATCATTACATAGCTACAGGGAATGAAAATAACCAATTTCTTTAATTAAAGTGTTCTGGTAAGACAAGAAATGCTCTGTTCATCACTTTTCATTTGTCTTGGCTAATAGTAATAGCAAAAAATAATATGGTGAATTTAGACAGTTACTTTCTTTCAAGGAGTTCAAAGCTCTAGTATGTCTAGTATGTCATGAAAATAGACAGATGAGTACTAGTGAACTTGGCAAGGAGAAAGAGATGTTATTTATGCCAAATTAAAGCACTAAAATGAGACCATAATTTATTTGATGAATGTATTATCTTTCTTAAGATGAATGCAGTGTGGTATAAGAAAGAAAAAAACAGAAATTAGATGCAGGTTATTGTGTGTAAATCTTGGCTCTGTTATTAACTACCTGGGAATTCACACTAAAGCAAAATTTTAACCTTGCTAAACTCAAAGTTCTCACCTATAATAAATAGTGGATATATATCTCGCATGATTACCGTAAAGATAAAATAAGAGTTAAGTACGGCCATATATATAAAAGTGAAAGTATTAATTGCTAAGTCCTGTCCAACTCTTTGTGACCCCATTGACTATAGCCCACCAGGGTCCTCGGTCCATGGGGTTTTTCAGGCAAGAATACCAGNAAGTTCAAAGCTCTAGTATGTCTAGTATGTCATGAAAATAGACAGATGAGTACTAGTGAACTTGGCAAGGAGAAAGAGATGTTATTTATGCCAAAGTAAAGCACTAAAATGAGACCATAATTTATTTGATGAATGTATTATCTTTCTTAAGATGAATGCAGTGTGGTATAAGAAAGAAAAAAACAGAAATTAGATGCAGGTTATTGTGTGTAAATCTTGGCTCTGTTATTAACTACCTGGGAATTCACACTAAAGCAAAATTTTAACCTTGCTAAACTCAAAGTTCTCACCTATAATAAATAGTGGATATAAATCTCGCATGATTACTGTAAAGATAAAATAAGAGTTAAGTACGGCCATATATATAAAAGTGAAAGTATTAATTGCTAAGTCCTGTCCAACTCTTTGTGACCCCATTGACTATAGCCCACCAGGGTCCTCTGTCCATGGGGTTTTTCANGACACACTGAAAGGGAACTCTATACTTATCCACACCTAAAAAAGAGAATGTCCACTGGGTCTCCATCCATCATCTCTTTCTATGATTCCTGGGTCTGGTTTCATGAGAAGTGTTGCAGGGATGTTTTATACTGACATTAAGGTAGAATATGGTCAGAACAGTCCACAGTAACTAAAAGGCAAGCAGTGAGGTTGCACATCAGGTTCTGAAGTCATAGCTGGAAACATAAACTGGTCTAACAGGCAAAGAAGGCTTCACTGGGGGAATGTGGTGGGGGGGAAAGTTGAGATGGGAGTTGTCCATGCCTCTGTGGAGAAGCCCCTCCCTAAACCCCCATATCATTCTTCCCTCTGACCTTAGCCTCAGCTTATCACCCAAGCAGCAAAGAAGACTGGTTAGAGAGAAGCTTGCATTCAAGGCAGATGCTGCAAGTCATGAGTATTTACACGACACCAGAGGGGATTGTGGCCTTCACATATATAAGGGAAGAGGAACTATGGGACAAGAAAGACAAGGAGAGGATACTGGCATTTGGAAAAGGAGATGTTAAAAGTCAGAGGGATTACAGGAAGGAGGAAGACTGAACAGCATCAGGAAGGACAAAGTACCTCTAAGGCTTGCAAAGGGCAAGCCAATCCTGGGAATCTCCAGAGTAAGTATGGTTGGCCTGGGCAGGCAGCTCCATACTTCTCTACAACACCGGGACTGATTTTCTACCTAGGGCTCTGAGTGGTTTGGATTTATCACTGGAACTTTGCACAAAGCTGCATACATCTATCTGGAATATATGTGTGTGCTTCAGAGAGCAGAAGAAGCAAAGGCAGGCACTGGAATAAGAAGGAAACAGTCTTACCTCACTCGCCCTGATCCTTTATTACCACATCCTTGCCTACAGTGGCCATGATGGCTATATTAGCTACCTTCCTGGTGGGCTCCTCTGGGGAGTAGGGTCATCCTCACCACTCCAATGGATTATGGGACTTGAGATGATTTTCATTTTTAAGAATTGAGTTTTCTCTAATATAAAATGATAAACCTGGACCAACTAAGTTCAAAAGACCTATATGAAGCTTCAGTTCTACCTGTAATTCTTTTTTATTTATTTATTTTCATTGGAGGATAATTACTTTAAATACTGTGATGGTTTTTGCCACACATCAATATTAACTGGCCATAGGAATACATGTGTCCCCTCCATCCTGAATCCCCCCAACTACGTCCCTTCCCCACTTTATCCCTTTGGGTTGTCTCAGAGCACTGGCTTTGGGTGCCCTGCTTCATGCCTTGAACTCACATTGGTGTTCTATTTTACATATGGGAATGTAATGTTTCAACGCTGTTCTCTCAAATCATCCCACCCTCTTCTTCACCCACTGAGTCCAAAAGTGTGTTCTTTACATCCAAGTTGCCTTTGCTGCCCTGTATGTATGATCATCACTTCATGGGAAATAGATGGGGAAACAGTGTCAGACTTTATTTTGGGGGGCTCCAAAATCACTGCAGATGGTGACTGCAGCCATGAAATTAAAAGACACTTACTCCTTGGAAAGGAAGTTATGACCAACCTAGATAGCATATTCAAAAGCAGAGACATTACTTTGCCGTCTAGTCAAGGCTATGGTTTTTCCTGTGGTCATGTATGGATGTGAGCATTGGACTGTGAAGAGGGCTGAGCGCTGAAGAATTGATGTTTTTGAACTGTGGTGTTGGAGAAGACTCTTGAGAGTCCCTTGTACTTCAAGGAGATCCAACCAATCCATTTTAAAGGAGATCAGTCCTGGGTGTTCTTTGGAAGGAATGATGCTAAAGCTGAAACTCCAATACTTTGGCCACTTCATGCAAAGAGTTGACTCATTGGAAAAGACTCTGATGCTGGGAGAGATTGGGGGCAGGAGGAGAAAGGGACAACAGAGGATGAGATGGCTGAATGGCATCACTGACTCGATGGACATGAGTTTGAGTGAACTCTGGGAGTTGGTGATGGGCAGGGAGGCCTGGTGTGCTGTAATTCATGTGGTCGCAAAGAGTCGGACATGACTGAGCGACTGAACTGAACTGAACTGATGTATTATCATCGGTACCATCTTTCTAGATTCCACATATATGAGTTTTCCTGCCAGAGTCCACTGCTGCCTTTTTCTGTCTTATCTATTTTAGACTCATAGATTGCCAGAGATAGAAACTATTCTTTTCCTCACAGCAGATATAAGGTGAGACAATATGCCAAGACTGGAGATGAGGAGGGAGAGAAAGAGAAACACTGCTAATCAAGATGCTGCTACTGCTAAGTCACTTCAGTCATGTCCAACTCTGTGCGACCTCATAGATGGCAGCCCACCAGGCTTCACCATCCCTGGGATTCTCCAGGCAGGAACACTGGAGTGGGTTGCCACTTCCTTCTGCAATGCATGAAAGTGAAAAGTGAAAAGTGAAAGTGAAGTCGCTCAGTCATGTCTGACTCTTCGCGACCCCATGGACTGCAGCCCACCCGGCTCCTCTGTCCATGCGATTTTCCAGGCAAGAGTACTGAAGTAGGTTGCCATTGCCTTCTTCATAATCAAGATGAATCAGCTGCCCTGTGCAAAATGAAAATGTAGGATCCATTGTTCAATAATTAGGAATTTCAAGATGGCAATGACAGAGCATTAAGCCAAACCCAGGGCTCTTCTGAGTACAGGGATCCATGTAACTGCACAGGTCAGTGCCCAGGAAGCAGCCTAGTTCCTAGTGTCATGATCTCTCCTCTATGGCATGCTGACTGCTTTCTGCCTTCCCCATCCCCAGTCTCTATGAGATCATAAGTAACAGAGAAATAAATGTCATTTCAAGTTTGAAAGACTATGACTGCATTATTGAGGGGAAGCTATTCAATCCCTGAAAAGAAAGCAAAGGAAGAAAAGGAGTTGAAGAATATCTCCTCTATTTTTCACCCACTCCAAAGTTCTCTTCACTTCTAAGACACTGCCGTGTGGGCAGAAAACAAGGTTAGAATCTGGAATTCAATGGGAGTGAGAATAATCATAAATTAGGCTTTCTGAGTAAAAGCCAGTATGTTACAAGAGGTGAATGGCAGGGACTACACCTCACCTTAAGGAACAGCTTTGGACAGTCCTTATTTCTCAGTGCTGACAGGGTTACTAAGAACAACCATCCACATACAACAAGACAAAGTTAAGTGACGTTGACACATGGTTCTGTTCTTAGGGTCACCGCAGCACTGATAGACACAAATGAGTTGCTGCACTGAAAAGGCCAGGGTATGAGAGGCTGGTTGATACGACACTTTATTGCTTTTCAGTCACTAAAGTGTGTCTGACTCTTTGCCCCATGGACTGCAGCATGCCGGGCTTCCTTGTCCTTCACTGTCTCCCAGAGGCTGCTCAAACTCATGTCCATTGAGTCAGTGATGCCATCCAACCATCTCATCCTCTATCATTTCCTCCTCCTCCTGCTTTCAGTCTTTCCCATAATCAGGGTCTTTTCCAGTGAGTCAGCTCTTCACCTCGGTGGCCAAAGTACTGGAGCTTCAGCTTCAGCATCAATGAATATTCAGGGTTGAACAATGAATATTGTTAAATGAATATTAAATATTTCACTCGGGTTAAACAATGAATATTTGATACCCTTGCTGTCCAAAATCTTTACAGAAAGACTTCTCTTCAGAATCTTCTCTAGCACCACAGTTCAAAAGCATCGATTCTTTGGCACTCAGCCTTCTTTATGATCCAACTCTCACATCCGAACATGACCACTGAAAAAACTATAGCTTTGACCATATGGACATTTGTAGGCTATGATGCTTGGTATGCACCAAAGTTCTGACAAAGATAAAGCTAAAGGCAACACATGCTGACTATCAACAGAAGTATAAAGGGCAGGGTGAGAAAGGTAAAAATATATCCTATGCTGTACTGGGGGCAGAGTGCAGGAAAAAGGGTGTTCTCTGTTTTAAGCCTTTCACTGTAACTAGGAATGAGTAACAAAGAGGAGGAGAGTTGTAAGTCAGGATGGTGAAGGATCTCAGAACAGCACCTCTGAAGGACTGGTTGAAGGAGAAAGGAGCTCTTCACCTGAAGAAGAGAGTCAGGGAAGTCTGTGGGAGCTTTTTTCAGCAGTCAGTGCGGCTCCAGAAATCAAAAGACTTGGGGTGGATGAAAGACAGGAAGACAGGAGGAGCCCTGTTACTGGAAGTGAAGGCAACAAGCACCTGAGAATGCTGTGCAAACGGGAAGTTCCACCGGGTGGGACCTCGGGTTCTCTTCCAAGTCTATGAACTCCTGGGAATCAAACACATAAAAAGATAGTAGGTGTCCTGAGTCTTGAAGTGATGTATTTCACAACCAAAATCAACATATTTAAAATATTTCATAACTTCCAGGATGGTAAGGGAAAGGGGAACACCGGCATCTACAAAGAGTTAAGCGGAACATGGGTTGGGTTGGACGCTTTACAAATACCTTCCGGAGTGAAGAGATGCCTCAGACACTGCTGCAGGCACCTGACAGGTACCGGCTAGGACGAGCGCCAGGACAGAGCTTGGGCGTAATACTGAGTAAGTCATCCTAAGGTTACCTAAAGCTGGTCTGGAATGAGAGAGCAGTGGCTGTTCTCCAAAGACATTTTCTTTGACCAGTCTTGAGCACAGATTAACATCAGCAGTATCTTTTGACTATGATAAGATAGAAAGAAATCTTTTTTTTTTTTTTACGCAAAGCTTAGGTCCTTCTGTCTTTTATAATCATAGTGTTTTTGTCAAGCCAGTCTGATTCCCTGTTTGTTTTCTTTGGACTACTCCACCCTGCCATGGGAAAATTAACTCTTTGGCACATCCACAGGTACACAATCCTATAGACATCCGCCCCCGACCACATCCTCAGNGCTGCTACTGCTAAGTCACTTCAGTCATGTCCAACTCTGTGCGACCTCATAGATGGCAGCCCACCAGGCTTCACCATCCCTGGGATTCTCCAGGCAGGAACACTGGAGTGGGTTGCCACTTCCTTCTGCAATGCATGAAAGTGAAAAGTGAAAAGTGAAAGTGAAGTCGCTCAGTCATGTCTGACTCTTCGCGACCCCATGGACTGCAGCCCACCCGGCTCCTCTGTCCATGCGATTTTCCAGGCAAGAGTACTGAAGTAGGTTGCCATTGCCTTCTTCATAATCAAGATGAATCAGCTGCCCTGTGCAAAATGAAAATGTAGGATCCATTGTTCAATAATTAGGAATTTCAAGATGGCAATGACAGAGCATTAAGCCAAACCCAGGGCTCTTCTGAGTACAGGGATCCATGTAACTGCACAGGTCAGTGCCCAGGAAGCAGCCTAGTTCCTAGTGTCATGATCTCTCCTCTATGGCATGCTGACTGCTTTCTGCCTNCAGGGCTCTTCTGAGTACAGGGACCCATGTAACCGCACAGGTCAGTGCCCAGGAAGCAGCCTAGTTCCTAGTGTCATGATCTCTCCTCTATGGCATGCTGACTGCTTTCTGCCTTCCCCATCCCCAGTCTCTATGAGATCATAAGTAACAGAGAAATAAATGTCATTTCAAGTTTGAAAGACTATGACTGCATTATTGAGGGGAAGCTATTCAATCCCTGAAAAGAAAGCAAAGGAAGAAAAGGAGTTGAAGAATATCTCCTCTATTTTTCACCCACTCCAAAGTTCTCTTCACTTCTAAGACACTGCCGTGTGGGCAGAAAACAAGGTTAGAATCTGGAATTCAATGGGAGTGAGAATAATCATAAATTAGGCTTTCTGAGTAAAAGCCAGTATGTTACAAGAGGTGAATGGCAGGGACTACACCTCACCTTAAGGAACAGCTTTGGACAGTCCTTATTTCTCAGTGCTGACAGGGTTACTAAGAACAACCATCCACATACAACAAGACAAAGTTAAGTGACGTTGACACATGGTTCTGTTCTTAGGGTCACCGCAGCACTGATAGACACAAATGAGTTGCTGCACTGAAAAGGCCAGGGTATGAGAGGCTGGTTGATACGACGCTTTATTGCTTTTCAGTCACTAAAGTGTGTCTGACTCTTTGCCCCATGGACTGCAGCATGCCGGGCTTCCTTGTCCTTCACTGTCTCCCAGAGGCTGCTCAAACTCATGTCCATTGAGTCAGTGATGCCATCCAACCATCTCATCCTCTATCATTTCCTCCTCCTCCTGCTTTCAGTCTTTCCCATAATCAGGGTCTTTTCCAGTGAGTCAGCTCTTCACCTCGGTGGCCAAAGTACTGGAGCTTCAGCTTCAGCATCAATGAATATTCAGGGTTGAACAATGAATATTGTTAAATGAATATTAAATATTTCACTCGGGTTAAACAATGAATATTTGATACCCTTGCTGTCCAAAATCTTTACAGAAAGACTTCTCTTCAGAATCTTCTCTAGCACCACAGTTCAAAAGCATCGATTCTTTGGCACTCAGCCTTCTTTATGATCCAACTCTCACATCCGAACATGACCACTGAAAAAACTATAGCTTTGACCATATGGACATTTGTAGGCTATGATGCTTGGTATGCACCAAAGTTCTGACAAAGATAAAGCTAAAGGCAACACATGCTGACTATCAACAGAAGTATAAAGGGCAGGGTGAGAAAGGTAAAAATATATCCTATGCTGTACTGGGGGCAGAGTGCAGGAAAAAGGGTGTTCTCTGTTTTAAGCCTTTCACTGTAACTAGGAATGAGTAACAAAGAGGAGGAGAGTTGTAAGTCAGGATGGTGAAGGATCTCAGAACAGCACCTCTGAAGGACTGGTTGAAGGAGAAAGGAGCTCTTCACCTGAAGAAGAGAGTCAGGGAAGTCTGTGGGAGCTTTTTTCAGCAGTCAGTGCGGCTCCAGAAATCAAAAGACTTGGGGTGGATGAAAGACAGGAAGACAGGAGGAGCCCCTGTTACTGGAAGTGAAGGCAACAAGCACCTGAGAATGCTGTGCAAACGGGAAGTTCCACCGGGTGGGACCTCGGGTTCTCTTCCAAGTCTATGAACTCCTGGGAATCAAACACATAAAAAGATAGTAGGTGTCCTGAGTCTTGAAGTGATGTATTTCACAACCAAAATCAACATATTTAAAATATTTCATAACTTCCAGGATGGTAAGGGAAAGGGGAACACCGGCATCTACAAAGAGTTAAGCGGAACATGGGTTGGGTTGGACGCTTTACAAATACCTTCCGGAGTGAAGAGATGCCTCAGACACTGCTGCAGGCACCTGACAGGTACCGGCTAGGACGAGCGCCAGGACAGAGCTTGGGCGTAATACTGAGTAAGTCATCCTAAGGTTACCTAAAGCTGGTCTGGAATGAGAGAGCAGTGGCTGTTCTCCAAAGACATTTTCTTTGACCAGTCTTGAGCACAGATTAACATCAGCAGTATCTTTTGACTATGATAAGATAGAAAGAAATCTTTTTTTTTTTTTTACGCAAAGCTTAGGTCCTTCTGTCTTTTATAATCATAGTGTTTTTGTCAAGCCAGTCTGATTCCCTGTTTGTTTTCTTTGGACTACTCCACCCTGCCATGGGAAAATTAACTCTTTGGCACATCCACAGGTACACAATCCTATAGACATCCGCCCCCGACCACATCCTCAGGAGCCCCACTGAGGCTACCAGGTTACAGGAAGGGCTTAAAGTCCAATTAGAGTCTAATGAGCTGTGCTAATTGAGATTATTCTTGCAAACTGGCTAAAATTCTAATGAGCTGGCCTCAAATGGAACCTTCAGTCAATGTTTACTCTGGCTCTGCCCCAGCGAATTTGTAAGACAAATGCAATATCTCTGTCCTTGCCAGCCTCAGTGAAAGTAGGGGATAACATTACTGGACGCCAGAAAGTCATAAGCATTAATCATCATTTTAGGCTGCTAAAAATGCTGTCAGCTACTGATACAAAAACTGATATCAAATACAATGGATGTTTTCTAGGAAAGAAGCACCCACCATGTGCTAGATTCTGAGTTAGGGGTATCCAGAAGTCAGGGCAAATACAAATGGATACTTGCCTGAAATGATCAAATTTTCAAAAATGACAATGGTGTTTTGGGGAGGTGGGGGAGATGACAGGGGAGAGGGTGGTAGAGCGGTTCAACTGTTCCTCCTATCAGGCACCAAAATCTTTACAGGAAGAACTGGGATCCATTCACTCCAGATTATTGGCTACAGTAACACCTACAGGGAATTTTTTTTAATGGAGGGCTTCAAAAAGACAATTTTAAAAAAAAGACAATGTAAAGATTATACAAAGCTGATGGGAGTGAGCAGTATATACAGATTACAAACTAGATGACTTAGTTATGAATATATGCATATACATTTTTATTTGGTAGTAGCCCCCAATGAGGCAATGAAGAAAATATGAGTATCACTGATTCATGGCCTTTGGAGTCACAGACTAGGAATGAGTTAAGTACCTGTTTCTTTACCCCTCAACCTAGAGGAGACACACATGATACCAAACTTCCTAAGAGGATTCCTTCAAAGGCTCTCTCACTTGGATTGAAATCCGTGGGATAAAGACAACTCTCTCCAATGAAATCCATCACTCTCCTGGACATTCAGCTTCCACATTTCATATAGCTTAGAAAAGGACTTAACTAACATCAGCAGAACCAGATCTATAGTTGATCAGATGGTACAACAGAGATATCTGGTACCTTGCTTTAGGAAAGGTACCTACTGTTTTTCTTCTCCTTTGGGATTTTTGCTAAAATTACAAGGGAACTGGAAGAATCACATTTAACATTCTGCTGTAATAATTAAGTTCCCCTTATTAGTCAGAGTTCTTGGCTGCAACTATAAGACCCTCCATCGAATTTAAGCAGGAAAGGTATTTACTGAAATAGTACACAGAACCTCTAAAGAAAGTCTGGGATCCAGTTTGGAGTCTACCTGCCAGGAGCAACATATTCGTACTCTAGTAAAGGTATCTCAGCTGTAAATAGACACCATGACTTGTACCACCAACCATAGGGCCCAGACACAAATAGTCAGCAACTGCTGATTCCGAAAACAGATGCCACATCATCATTTGCACTAAAAAAGAAAAAAGATGGAGTTTTTACAGCAGCTGATTCTCAGATTGCTCCAAATGAAATGAAATCTCACATGATTAGCTCTGGCTAACAGAGCTTGTAGTCATATGCGTGTGTCCTGAAAATGCTGGCTTCTTCCTTGAGGAAGCAAAATTTATAAAGATATTCCCCTAGTATGAGAATGGTATTCAAAGTTGCTGAGCATTANATTAGCTCTGGCTAACAGAGCTTGTAGTCATATGCGTGTGTCCTGAAAATGCTGGCTTCTTCCTTGAGGAAGCAAAATTTATAAAGATATTCCCCTAGTATGAGAATGGTATTCAAAGTTGCTGAGCATTATAAACAGGGCAAACACCCTTTCATACATCTTAACAAATGAGACACTTAGGGCCCGAAATTTTAGAAGTGGGGTCAGATTTCACCTCAAACATTTTTCTTGAGGCAGACTTTCTAGGACGGATCCTCCTTTACTATGGCTAAGATAGTTTTAACATCTCAGGCTGTCCTTGAAATGGACTTTATTTTCAGTTACCTATTTTCTTATAGTTATCGCATTAAAAAATAACGTGGTATTCAGAAATGATATCTGAGATTTTATTTAGCTTTGTATTCATCAAAAACAAAGATCACGTTGTCTATATACCAATCATTATTATAATTATTAAACTGGAGTAAATGCAGAGAGAGAGAAGCACAGTTTAAAAGCTACAGGAGTTCAGAGGCGGGAAACTATCTAACTCAAGAAAGAACAGAAGGCTTCACATAGAAGTATCATCTGTGCTGACTATGAAAGACAAGTAGAATTTCAACAGGAGAAAAAGGTTAAGGGCATTCCAAGTAGAGAGAAGAGTGTGAACCAAAGAAGCAGCAGCTGATGGTGGGTAAAGATGCCCAATGGAAGGAAAGACTGCAAACATGAATCAAGGACCTTGAATAGCATGCTAGTAAGTTCAGCCCCATTCAATAAACACCAGGAAGTCCTGACTGAACTACCATGTTCGGTCAGCAGACTAAACTATCAGATCTGGCCTTCAAAAAGACAAATCAGCATGTTAAGAGCACTGTGGGCTAAATAAGAATAGAGAGGACTCTAGATCAGATCTGAAATAAATCTCACCAGTTTCACCAGGACCAATTTTCTTAAAAAAAAAAAAAAAAAAAAAAAAAAACNTATAATTTTTTTTGTATTTTACAAATATACCTATATAAGCACTGTGACATCAGTAATATAAAATACTTTGTCATTTTATTTTTATAACCTCTTTTATAAACTAAAAAGGAGCACATGTTATACAGAAACATTGAATTGAAGCGTACAGTATCTCTTCAATTACTCTTACCTGAAAAGACAGTCAGATTCTCCCTGGCTTAAAATCTACTTCTATGTCTCCGAAATGAAAATAAACTAATGATTCAGAGTCTATTTAGATCTAATTACTAGAATCCTTTATGCTCTACAATAAGCACTGTCAGTATCGTCAAGTGGTTAACTTGTTGAGCATAAACATATTAACTTTATTTTAATGTGCTCATTAACCTTATTAATAAGTTTGGTAACCACTCTCTCTTATAGAAAATGTATGCTATCAACTAAATGCTTCTTTTTTTATTATTAAAGTTTTGCTTAAGTATGTAGGTAACACGGGCTCATATAACTACATAAACAGTCTAGAGCTATGTAGTGTAACGATCAGCTATCACACATGGAGAGGGACATTGCAACAATACAGTAATGTCATACTTCAGCAGACACAGTCAGACCTCTCCTGGGTTACAAGGTCTTGGAGAAACTAGGTACCATTTATTTCTTAAATAAGAATAAAATTGAGTTGTTTTCTTTATACATGTTACATAAATCTCTTGTTAAATGTTTCCTAAATTTTATCATTTCTGTCATTTCTTCATGTAATATAATTTTTTCTCTTACCATTTCTAATTCATTAATATTCATAAATAGAACTAGCCTTTTATAAGTTAAACTATTTTGCATANTGAGTTGTTTTCTTTATACATGTTACGTAAATCTCTTGTTAAATGTTTCCTAAATTTTATCATTTCTGTCATTTCTTCATGTAATATAATTTTTTCTCTTACCATTTCTAATTCATTAATATTCATAAATAGAACTAGCCTTTTATAAGCTAAACTATTTTGCATAAGGCATATATGTAGACATCCCCTGTGGTATAACAGTATGGCTCAGATTCCACCATAAGTTGAGGCCTTCCGTGGCCTCTGCGTGTGAGGAGGGGACAGGGAAAATGGAAGTAATGAGTTAAGAGTCAGTGCAAGGGGTACAAATCTGGAGGAATAAGGCAAGAGAAGCGTCCTATAGATCCAGATCACAACAGAGGTTGCCCTCTGTGCTCAGGCGTAGGAATGGGAGGGTACTCATAAGTGAGAATGGGGGAGTACTCAAGAGGAGAATAGTCAAGCTGAAAAAATGGAAATGGAAGTAAAGATTGTGGGGGAGGGTTTTATGAGAGAGAGAAGATGCCACATTGGCCTCATGAGGCTACAGGAAGCCACCAAAACCCCCACTTCTATGTACATGCATCACATCAGACCATGCTTCCCAAGTCTTATAAACTGAAGAGGGAATTGCAAGGCCTCAAGCCACTGCAGGAAGGGGTGAGCTTGGGGCTTGGGACCAGGTCTCTGTTATCTCTGTGGTATATGAAATTGGGTGGCCACAGAAGGTGACCCTGACCTCATTCGTGAGTCACCAAACACTTTCAGGTCACAACACACTTGTGAACACGCCTTTCTGTCTGTCTGAACTGTGGTTTGCCTTCACTTGATACAGATAGAGAGAAACTGAAGTGGAGGGCAAAAGCAGACTTGTCTGCTTCAGAAACGTCTGCATCACCTACAACGAATAATTGCTCAAGTATACCAAAGAGGAAGTCAATCAGCAAATCCACAGGCCTTTCAAGAAACAGACCTGAGAGATTCCCGGGAATTTGAGTGCCCCAAGCCAGAACACAGAAAGGAAAAGCCTATCTGTTCACAGGTAGGAGGGGGAAAAGAAAGAAAGTAAAGTAAAAGCTCATATGCTTTTGGCTTCCGTGTGCTATCATTAATCATTTTCCTAGAAATGGAGGACAGTTTCCTCATTGTAAGCGGAAAAGAGAAACAGATTCCTTTGACAAATATGTTACCCAGATGTTCACCAGACCCCAATATCTTTTCCCCCACTTGATTTAGAAAAGTGAAAGCTAGGATGACAATTGAGGGGAAGTAGTTCCCAAAGAACTTATCAGATTGTGGCTTCACTCCACTTCTGCAAGGGGAAAGGGATTACATGAGATCCTGAGAGCTTTCAAGAGTAGTATCCAGTCATCTTCTGACAGAAGCCATGGAAGCATTTGGCAGACTAGCTCTTTCCTGGATCAGCCATGAGTTAAATCGCCTCCTAAAATGGAGGGAGGCTTGTATGAAACCTGTTGCCTGCAGGAGTGGCCCCAACCTGGAAAGCCTTGACACATCCCAGCCCTGCCTGGCTTCCAATTGCATCATGTATTCCTGAGGAGTTCACTGTCATATGGAGGAACTAAGTCACATACTTTGTGGAAATGATTCTTAGAAGCTCCAAATTAAAAGGACAAATGTAAGTCATAAAGATTGTGAGGTTCAATAAATTGTCATTATTGTTCAGTCGCTAAGTTGTGTCCGACTCTTTGTGACCCCATGGAGTGCAGCACACCAGGCTTCCCTGTCCTTCACTATCTCCCAGAGCTTGCTCAAACTCATGTCCATTGAGTCAGTGATGCCATCCAACCATCTCATTCTCTGTTGCTGGCTTCTCCTCCTGCCCTCAATCTTTCCCAGCATCAGGTTCTTTTTTAATGAGTAGGCTCTTCACATCAGGTGGCCAAATTATTGGAGCTTCAGCTTCAGCATCAATCCTTCCAATGAATACTTAGGATTGATTTCCTTTAGGGTTGACAGGTTTGAACTCCTTGCAGGTCAAGGGACTCTCAAGAGTCTTTTCCAGCACAACAGTTTGAAAGCATCAGTTCTTCAGCACTCAGCCTTCTTTATGGCCCAACTCTCATTGAATTAATGCTAAAAAGAGTGGGGACTGCACCTTTATTTTTCACTGTGGACTTCTGAAAGCATGAGACTCTGTGGATCTCTACAAGTGTCATTATTTCCCTTTTAGTTAACTCACAATCTTACTTATATAATTGTTTGTAAATGGAAGCCTTATATTACCATGTAAAACAGTAAGTGAATATTCCTTGCCACATGTAATCATGAAACATGAAAAATAAACACTGACAAAGAGGAATTACAAAATTCACTCCACAGAGAGGGTTGTCTACAGAAAATTTGAGTCTTGTGTATGCTTATGATTTTTTTTTAAATAAACAAATGAATAAATAAAGATGATTAAGTCACAGAGAGGTGATATAGACATTTGGGATCCAAACTGCAGCTTTTCCTTGATTACTCAGAAAGCTGGAGAATTTTAAAAAGAGAATGCCTCTTAACGAGTCAATGGTGTTTAGCACTGTATCTATGTACCTTATCGAAACAACCTCAGTGATACAAGGGTATATAATCTCTTGCTTTGGAAAACATCACATTAGATCATCTCTAAGGGCCTTTGAACACTGACTTTCAAGAATCCAATCTGTTTTAGTGATATCTTTCAAATTATATCATCAATAAAATTATCAATGTGAGGTGGATATGAACATATAAAATGGATTTTAGAAGCAACAACTCTGATTTTCTTGCCTAACTTTGGGAAAACAGTCTTACATCTTCATAGCTACCCTACTCCTTAGTCATGTCATCAGATTATGGGGGCCTACCAAGTGGGGCAAAGTAATTACATCGATTTGGGCCTCCCCAAACCACAACGGTTAATAAAATGAATCTACAAAACTCAGGTAGTTTTTCTATACACTCTATAGCAAGGTTTTCATGAAACCTAATGTATAAATAAACTGAGGCTGCCGTACAGCTTTCTCTAAATCTTTGTCTCTCCAGAGAGGGTATAAAGTCTCTGGAGTTAAGTTCTTCCCCGAGTCAATATCAATAAGGTGAAAAACACCCCATTAATAAAACCAAGATAAATCCAACAGGATTTGTTTTATCCAAGGTAACTCAAGTGTTTATTCATCACACCAGAGAAGCCACAGTTGGGAAAGCCATGGTCAAGAGATAAACTGAATTATTATCCAGGGAAAACCAGCTGTGAATATTGTGGGGAAGTTTTATGGGAGACTGAGCATGGAACAACAGACTGGTTCCAAATAGGAAAAGGAGTCTGTCAAGGCTGTATATTGTCACCCTGCTTATTTAACTTCTATGCAGAGTACATCATGAGAAACGCTGGGCTGGAGGAAGCACAAGCTGGAATCAAGATTGCCAGGAGAAATATCAATAACAGCAGATATGCAGATGACACCACCCTTACGGCAGAAAGTGAAGAGGAACTAAAGAGGCTCCTGATGAAAGTGAAAGAGGAGAGTGAAAGAGTTGGCTTAAAGTGCAACATTCAGAAAACGAAGATCATAACATCCGATCCCATCACTTCATGGGAAATAGATGGGGAAACAGTGGCTGACTTTATTTTTCTGGGCTCCAAAATCACTGCAGATGGTGATTGCAGCCATGAAATTATAAGACACTTACTCCTTGGAAGGAAAGTTATGACCAACCTAGACAGCATTATAAAAAGCAGAGATACTTCTTTGCCAACAAAGGTCGATCTAGTCAAGGCTATGGTTTTCCCAGTAGTCATGTATGGCTGTGAGAGTTGGACTATAAAGAAAGCTGAGCCCTGAAGAATTGATGCTTTTGAACTACAGTGTTGGAGAAGACTCTTGAGAGTCCTTTGGACTACAAGAAGATCCAACCAGTCCATCCTAAAGGAGATCAGCCCTGGGTGTTCATTGGAGGGACTGATGTTGAAAATGAAACTCCAATACTTTGGCCACCGGATGTGGAGAGATGAATCATTTGAAAAGACTCTGATGCTTGGAAAGATTGAGGGCAGGAGAAGGGGATGACAGACGATGAGATGGTTGGATGGCATCACCAAAACAATGGACATCGGTTTGGGTGGACTCCAGGAGTTGATGATGGACAGGGAGGCCTGGCATGCTGTGGTTCATGGGGTCACAAAGAGTTGGATACAACTGAGCAACTGAACTGAACTGAGCTGTTAAAAGGAATCGAGGGAGAATTGAGAGGTAAGGAAAAAGGAGCCAAACTGGTGGTTAAAGAAGCTAAACTGAAAAAGACCCAATTGCCAGAACATTCCATCTATGTTGCACCTGCTGCATACTGCCAAAGCAAGAACGTGGGCAAAGAAAGACCACTTCAAAATCTACAGACAGCACGCGCATTCAGTATGCCTGCATGCCTACAAGCATGTATCCATTAATCCATGCCCATGGACCCTCTCCATTCCTCACTGTGTAAGGCTGTGATGAGTGAGTGCAGAGGTAAATATAGTATAGACCAGGATGCTAAGAAGAAAGA
>SJYW01040087.1:117474-151238 GCA_006410735.1 Raphicerus campestris
AGACCTCTCCTGGGTTACAAGGTCTTGGAGAAACTAGGTACCATTTGTTTCTTAAATAAGAATAAAATTGAGTTGTTTTCTTTATACATGTTACGTAAATCTCTTGTTAAATGTTTCCTAAATTTTATCATTTCTGTCATTTCTTCATGTAATATAATTTTTTCTCTTACCATTTCTAATTCATTAATATTCATAAATAGAACTAGCCTTTTATAAGCTAAACTATTTTGCATAAGGCATATATGTAGACATCCCCTGTGGTATAACAGTATGGCTCAGATTCCACCATAAGTTGAGGCCTTCCGTGGCCTCTGCGTGTGAGGAGGGGACAGGGAAAATGGAAGTAATGAGTTAAGAGTCAGTGCAAGGGGTACAAATCTGGAGGAATAAGGCAAGAGAAGCGTCCTATAGATCCAGATCACAACAGAGGTTGCCCTCTGTGCTCAGGCGTAGGAATGGGAGGGTACTCATAAGTGAGAATGGGGGAGTACTCAAGAGGAGAATAGTCAAGCTGAAAAAATGGAAATGGAAGTAAAGATTGTGGGGGAGGGTTTTATGAGAGAGAGAAGATGCCACATTGGCCTCATGAGGCTACAGGAAGCCACCAAAACCCCCACTTCTATGTACATGCATCACATCAGACCATGCTTCCCAAGTCTTATAAACTGAAGAGGGAATTGCAAGGCCTCAAGCCACTGCAGGAAGGGGTGAGCTTGGGGCTTGGGACCAGGTCTCTGTTATCTCTGTGGTATATGAAATTGGGTGGCCACAGAAGGTGACCCTGACCTCATTCGTGAGTCACCAAACACTTTCAGGTCACAACACACTTGTGAACACGCCTTTCTGTCTGTCTGAACTGTGGTTTGCCTTCACTTGATACAGATAGAGAGAAACTGAAGTGGAGGGCAAAAGCAGACTTGTCTGCTTCAGAAACGTCTGCATCACCTACAACGAATAATTGCTCAAGTATACCAAAGAGGAAGTCAATCAGCAAATCCACAGGCCTTTCAAGAAACAGACCTGAGAGATTCCCGGGAATTTGAGTGCCCCAAGCCAGAACACAGAAAGGAAAAGCCTATCTGTTCACAGGTAGGAGGGGGAAAAGAAAGAAAGTAAAGTAAAAGCTCATATGCTTTTGGCTTCCGTGTGCTATCATTAATCATTTTCCTAGAAATGGAGGACAGTTTCCTCATTGTAAGCGGAAAAGAGAAACAGATTCCTTTGACAAATATGTTACCCAGATGTTCACCAGACCCCAATATCTTTTCCCCCACTTGATTTAGAAAAGTGAAAGCTAGGATGACAATTGAGGGGAAGTAGTTCCCAAAGAACTTATCAGATTGTGGCTTCACTCCACTTCTGCAAGGGGAAAGGGATTACATGAGATCCTGAGAGCTTTCAAGAGTAGTATCCAGTCATCTTCTGACAGAAGCCATGGAAGCATTTGGCAGACTAGCTCTTTCCTGGATCAGCCATGAGTTAAATCGCCTCCTAAAATGGAGGGAGGCTTGTATGAAACCTGTTGCCTGCAGGAGTGGCCCCAACCTGGAAAGCCTTGACACATCCCAGCCCTGCCTGGCTTCCAATTGCATCATGTATTCCTGAGGAGTTCACTGTCATATGGAGGAACTAAGTCACATACTTTGTGGAAATGATTCTTAGAAGCTCCAAATTAAAAGGACAAATGTAAGTCATAAAGATTGTGAGGTTCAATAAATTGTCATTATTGTTCAGTCGCTAAGTTGTGTCCGACTCTTTGTGACCCCATGGAGTGCAGCACACCAGGCTTCCCTGTCCTTCACTATCTCCCAGAGCTTGCTCAAACTCATGTCCATTGAGTCAGTGATGCCATCCAACCATCTCATTCTCTGTTGCTGGCTTCTCCTCCTGCCCTCAATCTTTCCCAGCATCAGGTTCTTTTTTAATGAGTAGGCTCTTCACATCAGGTGGCCAAATTATTGGAGCTTCAGCTTCAGCATCAATCCTTCCAATGAATACTTAGGATTGATTTCCTTTAGGGTTGACAGGTTTGAACTCCTTGCAGGTCAAGGGACTCTCAAGAGTCTTTTCCAGCACAACAGTTTGAAAGCATCAATTCTTCAGCACTCAGCCTTCTTTATGGCCCAACTCTCATTGAATTAATGCTAAAAAGAGTGGGGACTGCACCTTTATTTTTCACTGTGGACTTCTGAAAGCATGAGACTCTGTGGATCTCTACAAGTGTCATTATTTCCCTTTTAGTTAACTCACAATCTTACTTATATAATTGTTTGTAAATGGAAGCCTTATATTACCATGTAAAACAGTAAGTGAATATTCCTTGCCACATGTAATCATGAAACATGAAAAATAAACACTGACAAAGAGGAATTACAAAATTCACTCCACAGAGAGGGTTGTCTACAGAAAATTTGAGTCTTGTGTATGCTTATGATTTTTTTTTAAATAAACAAATGAATAAATAAAGATGATTAAGTCACAGAGAGGTGATATAGACATTTGGGATCCAAACTGCAGCTTTTCCTTGATTACTCAGAAAGCTGGAGAATTTTAAAAAGAGAATGCCTCTTAACGAGTCAATGGTGTTTAGCACTGTATCTATGTACCTTATCGAAACAACCTCAGTGATACAAGGGTATATAATCTCTTGCTTTGGAAAACATCACATTAGATCATCTCTAAGGGCCTTTGAACACTGACATTCAAGAATCCAATCTGTTTTAGTGATATCTTTCAAATTATATCATCAATAAAATTATCAATGTGAGGTGGATATGAACATATAAAATGGATTTTAGAAGCAACAACTCTGATTTTCTTGCCTAACTTTGGGAAAACAGTCTTACATCTTCATAGCTACCCTACTCCTTAGTCATGTCATCAGATTATGGGGGCCTACCAAGTGGGGCAAAGTAATTACATCGATTTGGGCCTCCCCAAACCACAACGGTTAATAAAATGAATCTACAAAACTCAGGTAGTTTTTCTATACACTCTATAGCAAGGTTTTCATGAAACCTAATGTATAAATAAACTGAGGCTGCCGTACAGCTTTCTCTAAATCTTTGTCTCTCCAGAGAGGGTATAAAGTCTCTGGAGTTAAGTTCTTCCCCGAGTCAATATCAATAAGGTGAAAAACACCCCATTAATAAAACCAAGATAAATCCAACAGGATTTGTTTTATCCAAGGTAACTCAAGTGTTTATTCATCACACCAGAGAAGCCACAGTTGGGAAAGCCATGGTCAAGAGATAAACTGAATTATTATCCAGGGAAAACCAGCTGTGAATATTGTGGGGAAGTTTTATGGGAGACTGAGCATGGAACAACAGACTGGTTCCAAATAGGAAAAGGAGTCTGTCAAGGCTGTATATTGTCACCCTGCTTATTTAACTTCTATGCAGAGTACATCATGAGAAACGCTGGGCTGGAGGAAGCACAAGCTGGAATCAAGATTGCCAGGAGAAATATCAATAACAGCAGATATGCAGATGACACCACCCTTACGGCAGAAAGTGAAGAGGAACTAAAGAGGCTCCTGATGAAAGTGAAAGAGGAGAGTGAAAGAGTTGGCTTAAAGTGCAACATTCAGAAAACGAAGATCATAACATCCGATCCCATCACTTCATGGGAAATAGATGGGGAAACAGTGGCTGACTTTATTTTTCTGGGCTCCAAAATCACTGCAGATGGTGATTGCAGCCATGAAATTATAAGACACTTACTCCTTGGAAGGAAAGTTATGACCAACCTAGACAGCATTATAAAAAGCAGAGATACTTCTTTGCCAACAAAGGTCGATCTAGTCAAGGCTATGGTTTTCCCAGTAGTCATGTATGGCTGTGAGAGTTGGACTATAAAGAAAGCTGAGCCCTGAAGAATTGATGCTTTTGAACTACAGTGTTGGAGAAGACTCTTGAGAGTCCTTTGGACTACAAGAAGATCCAACCAGTCCATCCTAAAGGAGATCAGCCCTGGGTGTTCATTGGAGGGACTGATGTTGAAAATGAAACTCCAATACTTTGGCCACCGGATGTGGAGAGATGAATCATTTGAAAAGACTCTGATGCTTGGAAAGATTGAGGGCAGGAGAAGGGGATGACAGACGATGAGATGGTTGGATGGCATCACCAAAACAATGGACATCGGTTTGGGTGGACTCCAGGAGTTGATGATGGACAGGGAGGCCTGGCATGCTGTGGTTCATGGGGTCACAAAGAGTTGGATACGACTGAGCAACTGAACTGAACTGAGCTGTTAAAAGGAATCGAGGGAGAATTGAGAGGTAAGGAAAAAGGAGCCAAACTGGTGGTTAAAGAAGCTAAACTGAAAAAGACCCAATTGCCAGAACATTCCATCTATGTTGCACCTGCTGCATACTGCCAAAGCAAGAACGTGGGCAAAGAAAGACCACTTCAAAATCTACAGACAGCACGTGCATTCAGTATGCCTGCATGCCTACAAGCATGTATCCATTAATCCATGCCCATGGACCCTCTCCATTCCTCACTGTGTAAGGCTGTGATGAGTGAGTGCAGAGGTAAATATAGTATAGACCAAGATGCTAAGAAGAAAGAAAAAAGAAAAGGGAAACTACAGCACTTAAGGGAGACAGTGTCAGGCAGCTGAGAGAGGTACAGAAATTGCCATGGGAAGGAGGTTCAAGGAGAATAGGGTCACAGCTGGCTGGTGTGGGGTCGGGGCAGGGAATACCTAGAGTTCTCCCAGCATCTCCACCTCATCATGAATGCAATAAAAGGAGTGATTTTCCTGGAAATGGGGCCTTAAAGTGTGCTCTGAAGGATTGGGGGTGGGGTGGGTGGACAGGAAGGATGTGACAATGGGAAAATGGGAGGCCGAGAAAATAGCTTGAGCAAAGTCAAAGAGGCCATCATTTACAGCTTCCTAGATGTTTTCTAACCACAGAAACCAAACCCTAAAGAATCTGTCAGCACATTCAAGGCTTACTGACTGAGTCCTGAAAATTTATAGGCAACTGACACAGGAAGGTTGAGCAATTCCATTGATTTTATCATGGCATCTGCGATCTTACATGAAGAGCAAGAGGCAATTGCCTTAATGATTTATTTAAAAGACTTTTCATAGATTTCTCAATTTGAAAAGTATTTTCAATAAAATATGTTTATGTGTTTATAAATTCCATATTACAGTAAAGTGATCCCTTTTGGACCAGGCAGTGGCAGTGAGTAGGGAGGAGTTTGTACTTTATTGAATGAAAAGTTGGGAAATTCCTGAAAATGTTTTGAAATAACATTTAAGGCACTTGGAAATCGCAGCTGATTTGAACACATTTGTGTTCCCAAATATTACAAGGTAACAGAGCTCACTTTTACTGATAGAGCATTCTTCCCCTTAACCACATTAGGTTAGTGATTAGTAAAAGTGGCTCAGTCGTGTCCGACTCTTTGCAACCCCACAGACTGTACAGTCCACAGAATTCTCCAGGCCAGAATATTGGAGTGGGTAGTCTTTCCCTTTGCCAAGGGATTTTCCGAACCCAGGGATCAAACCCAGGTCTCCTGCATTACAGGCAGATTCTTTACCAGCTGAGCCACAAGGGAACCCCTAACCGCATCCATGTATTTCAATTAATTCTCTTGATGTCGTACATGGAATAAAAAGAGGAAAGTATTGATCTTTCCTAAGAGGAAAATAATATTTTAGGAAAATGATAAAAATAAAGGATATCTTCTTCACTCTGAAATAAAGATGCTACTTTTTTTTTAAACTTCTATTTTAACATGAAGCAAATGAGATTCCAAGAAATTAAGTTAATGCCCCTAGTTCATTCACAAGTAAGGGAAGGAAGATGAGAGTGAGGCAGCACTAGATTCCCCCATCAGGCTATTACTGGAGCAGTGCTCTTGGCCCTCTCCCCATACTTGAACCCCTAGACCTGGAACCATCTCTGCTTACCTCTCTCCTCTTCCCTGGATCTGCCAACCGGAACTGAACTCCGCCTCATGTGGAATTCCATCCCCCTTGCCACCTCTAGAAGATGAGGTGCTCTTCTCCCAGTCTTCCCCATGTCAGTAAATGGTATCATCCTCTCAAAAACTCAGGAGATATTTTTGACTTTTTGTGGCTGCCATGACAAATTTACCACAAACTTGGCTTAAAACCACAGAAATTCATTCTCTCACACTTCTGGAGGCCCAAAATCCAAAACTAGATGTTGGTAGTTTTAATTCCTTCTGGTGGTTTTAAAGGATTCACACCTCTTCTACCTTCTATTGGCTGTGAGCAATCCTTGGCATTCCTTGACTTGTCAATGCATGATTTTAATCTCTGTCTCTGTCTTCACGTGATCTTTTCCCTGGGTCTCTGTATCTGTCTCTTTTCTATTTCTTATAAGGACATTCACATTGAATTTAGGACCTACTGTAATCCGGAAAGGGCTGATCTTATCTCAAGATCCTTATCTTAGTTACAGCTGCAAAGACCCTTATTCCAAAGTAGGTCACATTCTGAGGATCCAGGTGGTCATATCTTTGGGGGACACAATTCAACCCTCCTTCCCACATCAAATCAGTCCCAAGCCCACTGACTTGACTTCTACCATATATTCCATTGTCATTTCCTTCTTGCCACCTTTAACACCACCATTCAGGCCAATACCATCATCGTCACTCCTTGGACACTAGTGAAGCTGCCTAACTGAACTCCCTGTCTATCTTTCTATCCTTTCTCTCCACCACAGTCTGAATGATTTTTTAAAATTCCTATTGTGTCTCTCTCCTACTCAAAATTCACCAAAATTTATCACTAACTTAGCATAAAGTTCAAACTCCTCTCCACAGCCTCCTGATACCTCAGGCTAACCTACAGCTCCTGCCCTGCTGGGGTTTTGCTGATCCTCAGATTATTGTTGGTGTTCAGTCACTCAGATGTGTCTGTCTCTTTGCAAACCCATGGACCTCAGCATACCAGGCTCCCCCGTCCTTCACTAACTCCCAGAATTTGCTTAAACTCATATCCATAGAGTTGGTGATGCCATCCAACCATCTAGTCCTCTGCTGTCCCCTTCTCCTCCTGCCCTCAATCTTCCCCAGCATCAGGGTCTTTTCCAATGAGTTAACTCTGATCCTCAGATACTTTAGGCTTATTTCCTTCTGTGAGTTTGTTCTTAGCTTTCCTTCTAACAGGTGTGCCTACTTTGCTCCATTTGCCATCTCTGTATGGCCCATTCCCCACCATTCAATTTCCGCTTAAATGTCACCTCCTTAAAACGCCTTCCTGACCATCGAGAAGCCATCACCCACTACACTGGAAATTCTCATCACAGCACCTACCTNCCCCATCAGGCTATTACTGGAGCAGTGCTCTTGGCCCTCTCCCCATACTTGAACCCCTAGACCTGGAACCATCTCTGCTTACCTCTCTCCTCTTCCCTGGATCTGCCAACCGGAACTGAACTCCGCCTCATGTGGAATTCCATCCCCCTTGCCACCTCTAGAAGATGAGGTGCTCTTCCCCCAGTCTTCCCCATGTCAGTAAATGGTATCATCCTCTCAAAAACTCAGGAGATATTTTTGACTTTTTGTGGCTGCCATGACAAATTTACCACAAACTTGGCTTAAAACCACAGAAATTCATTCTCTCACACTTCTGGAGGCCCAAAATCCAAAACTAGATGTTGGTAGTTTTAATTCCTTCTGGTGGTTTTAAAGGATTCACACCTCTTCTACCTTCTATTGGCTGTGAGCAATCCTTGGCATTCCTTGACTTGTCAATGCATGATTTTAATCTCTGTCTCTGTCTTCACGTGATCTTTTCCCTGGGTCTCTGTATCTGTCTCTTTTCTATTTCTTATAAGGACATTCATATTGAATTTAGGACCTACTGTAATCCAGAAAGGGCTGATCTTATCTCAAGATCCTTATCTTAGTTACAGCTGCAAAGACCCTTATTCCAAAGGAGGTCACATTCTGAGGATCCAGGTGGTCATATCTTTGGGGGACACAATTCAACCCTCCTTCCCACATCAAATCAGTCCCAAGCCCACTGACTTGACTTCTACCATATATTCCATTGTCATTTCCTTCTTGCCACCTTTAACACCACCATTCAGGCCAATACCATCATCGTCACTCCTTGGACACTAGTGAAGCTGCCTAACTGAACTCCCTGTCTATCTTTCTATCCTTTCTCTCCACCACAGTCTGAATGATTTTTTAAAATTCCTATTGTGTCTCTCTCCTACTCAAAATTCACCAAAATTTATCACTAACTTAGCATAAAGTTCAAACTCCTCTCCACAGCTTCCTGATACCTCAGGCTAACCTACAGCTCCTGCCCTGCTGGGGTTTTGCTGATCCTCAGATTATTGTTGGTGTTCAGTCACTCAGTTGTGTCTGTCTCTTTGCAAACCCATGGACCTCAGCATACCAGGCTCCCCCGTCCTTCACTAACTCCCAGAATTTGCTCAAACTCATATCCATAGAGTTGGTGATGCCATCCAACCATCTAGTCCTCTGCTGTCCCCTTCTCCTCCTGCCCTCAATCTTCCCCAGCATCAGGGTCTTTTCCAATGAGTTAACTCTGATCCTCAGATACTTTAGGCTTATTTCCTTCTGTGAGTTTGTTCTTAGCTTTCCTTCTAACAGGTGTGTCTACTTTGCTCCATTTGCCATCTCTGTATGGCCCATTCCCCACCATTCAATTTCCGCTTAAATGTCACCTCCTTAAAACGCCTTCCTGACCATCAAGAAGCCATCACCCACTACACTGGAAATTCTCATCACAGCACCTACCTTTATTTGTCTGCTAAGTATCCAGCACTGTCTGACAGCTTTCTTGTTTATGCTTATCCTGTTGTTCTTTGTTCATTCTTTTGTCAGTGTCCCATTCCCACTAAGATATATGCCATGAAATCAGAGATTCTGTCAATTTATTCAATCTTAAATCTTCAATACTGGAACTTTTTGGAACATTGTAGTTTCTCAAAAAACATTTGTCAACTTACCAAATATTGAATGAATTAAAGTTACAGATGCTTAAAGACCCTGACTTGTGAATGGGTAATAGGTCACAGCTGCTGAAACCCTCTGATAGGGAGAGATCTGTTGGATGAGGACCCAGGAATATCCACAGATATTTCCTCAAACTTGGGACACAGAGAACAATTAGAGGCAAGAAATCTCCAACTGCTAGACAATCGGACCCCAAACTTTGCTTACTTACCTGTAGTTAAGTGTATATAATTCCTCTCTGGAGTTGATTAGAAGGTCAATGTAATTAAGGAGGGCAAGGACATCAGCATCAGTTATAGAACCTGGAGAACCTAGAATGAAAACTAAAACTTAGTTTGGCCACGGAAAAAAACCATCATTAATCGACAAATACAATATGGGTTTCCTATTTCCTGTGCATCATAATGATCACATATCTCATTCAACATTTACCAAATTCATATAATTGTAAATGTTTTCACTGATGACAATAAACACAGGAGGAAACAAGATGTTTTATGTAAATGATCTGACACCCACTCACCAACATTGGTGAAAAAAAAAAAAACAAACAAACCTGAGCCACAGAGTAGCCAGAGCAACTTTGAAACAAGAGGTCAAATAAGACGCTGTTTTGCTTGATGAGATGAGAAACAGAAGAATGGTGGCGGGGTACTCAGCTTGTCCCTGTTTGCCTGGGAGCGTCTTGGTTTTGGCAGTAAATGTGATTCTGGAATCCCTTCAGTCCTGGGCAAACTGAGATGGTTGTGATTCTAAGCCCACTCAAGGCTGAAATTTCTCATCTGTTGAATGACCAAGTCAGCGGCACTGTTTCATTCCCAACTCAAACGTCTGCGTAACAGTCAGTTGTTTCATGTCCTCTGGTTTCTCTCTCTCTTACTAATTGTGAAGGATACTTTGTAAAATGCTCCTCCCAGCACTGCCAGCCACCTGAACCTTGGGCCCATCTCTCCTGCTCAAAGACCCCACATGCTACTTTTGCCTGGGAGCAAATGGCCTCTCCCCTAGTAACACGTGAGCTCAACCCACCTGGCTGCGCCCTCTCTAGACCCCCAACCCCCACCCTGTGTCTCCTGCACTTATTCCAGCCCCGGGACCCACACACTCTCGGCGCTGCTCTCACCTCCACGGCGCAGTCCTCTCACGCCTGTCCCAGACCGTTCTTTCACCTTTAGTCCACATCCATCTGCCTGCTGTCTTTCAGAGCTTTCTCATAGAACCTGACTCACCATGCCCTTTCTTTTCCTGGTCTTCCCTGGTAGCTCAGTTGGTAAAGAATCTGCCTGCAATGCAGGAGACCTGGGTTCAATCCCTGGGTCTGGAAGATCCCCTGGAGAAGGAAATGGCAACCTAGTCCAGTATTCCTGCTGCAAAATCCTATGGACAGAGGAGCTTGGTGGGCTATAGTCCACGGGCTCATAAGAGTCAGACACAACTTGGTGACCAAACCACCACTTCTATCCCAATATCAGGGATATTCTACCCCAATATCAGATTTATTTCAATACCTGTCTTCTCTATTATTTCCTGGATTTGGTGTCATAGAAGTGACTATAATATACACTCAAGCTACCTTTTAAAAAATATACAGCTTGCATAATTTAAGCCCAATTTAGGAACACCTCACAAGGCCCATATTGTAAGAGGAAAAAGAATGAAAAAATACATAAAATAAGCCAACAAATGAACACCCACCACCTCCAAATGTGTGGACAGCACTATTAGCTGCAGAGGGAAGAGAGTATTCTGTATCTGCTTTTCTGCTGTTAATGTGTTGCTCATTGATTTTATGCCTGATCTCTCTTTTACCTGCAGTTTTCAGGCACAGTAACTAAAATCATGAGATCTACTCATGAGCTCAGAAACTCTATACATGAGTGTTCTAGCCAAAAGTAGTTTTCTTATCTGCTTTGTCTCTACATTTTATTTTACTTTAGNCAATTCTTTGGTGCTCAGCTTTCTTTATAGTCCATCTCTCACATCCATACATGACTACTGGAAAAACCATAGCCTTGACTAGACAGTTCTTTGTTGGCAAAGTAATGTCTCTGCCTTTTAATATGCTTCTCAGATTAATAAGATTTTAACTTGAATTCTGTCTCTGAGTCTAACACAGGGGAAGGCACCTATGTGATTCAAAGAATCTCGGCACAATGATAGATTAACTTTACAAACTTAACCTAAAATGGCAGGTTTCAAATGGGGAAAGAGAGGCCATCATAGCTTTCTCACTTATTCTCTGGGCCTCAGCAACATCCTTTGTAAAGTGAGGATTTGAAGTTTTCCTCAGAGTTCATATTCTATGAAGCTGTGAAGCATGTTTTTTTAAGAAACCACCAAATAAAAACTGCAGTTCTACCTGTTAACAGCTTGCTGGGAGTTCTGTGATGCTTTGAGGGCCTCCATATCCCCAGGCTGTCAGGTCCTGACACTGAGCAGTGCCGGAGGCTGTAGCACCTGACACAATGTCTCCAGGATCTGGAGCTGAGAGGCCTTTGCCTGGACAATTTCTGAGAAATCCAGATACCGTACAGAGATTATCCCAAACTGAGGCCATCCTGCCTGACCTGCCTGATTCCCATATCTTTCCATCTAATCAAAATAATCAAATTCTGCTAGGGAAAAAAAAGCCCTACACCCAAAGTCCTGACCATTAGCTTTAGTTTAGAAAGTCAATATTTATTTTTTTAAAAAGAAAGAAGTGTGCAAGTAGAGCATTTTAGACTAGGAAGAGCCCTCATAGCCATCAAGTCCAAAACCCTAACATTAGAGGTGAAGACATTAAAGCCCCGAGTGGGGACTAGTCTTAGCCAATGTCACAAATCTGGAGAGAGGAAGAACTGGGAAACAAAACCTTGTCTTCCAGCCTCAGACACACTGTCTTAAAAACTGATTCCATCATGGGTTTATTTTTTCAAATGGCAGAATAATGAAAGTATAATAAAATGGGAAGAAAACAGGAAGTAAATTCAACTCAAATATTAAGGGGGAAAGTACAAACAACCAAGAAAATTAACTCCTCAAATAGCTGATACAACCACAGAATACCAAGGCCCTAATTAATTGCCTATATTTTGTGAAAATGTGAAATGGGGTTTGATCATGCCTAGCAATGATCCAAGTTTTCATCTGGACAACTAACGTTCAGCGCATGGAAAGTTGATCAGGTTTGCTAAACTGAAAAGAGGTAAAGGAAGGACTGGATGTAATTCTGGATGGGCCTGCAATGTGGAGTTCCATATGGGAATGCAGTAAGTGGGAGAAATGGATCCCCCCACCCTGCCCCAGCCCTGAAACCTGAGTTGCAGAGAATCTTCACAAATGCTTAGACCACGTGAACTCCCTTCCTGAGCCTCAGTTTTCACAGCCCCAAAATGGGGAACCATTTCTCAGAGCATAACAGGAACGATATGGAAATCCCCTGGTAAACCATTGCTAATGGAAGTGTAAGAGCATCATTACTAAACTATTGACAGGACCAGGGAGGTTTGCTTCTGATTCTATGATTTACTGAACCTGCTTTTTGTAACAAATGACAAAAACATTCCAAAGAGGAAGAACAGAATACTCTGCTCACAAAGGAGTGAAGAGAGGTGTTTAACAGCCCAGCAAAACAGCCTTGCTGCCTGCTAGCCAAACCATAAATCTAAATGGCAAAACCAGAAGGAAAAAAAAAAAGATGTGCAGTATTTTAGAATAAAGGATGTGTCAAACATCTTCTGTGCAATTATCTAAGCAGTTTCTTGTTTAGGAAGAAACTTTTCGGAGAAAGCTGGCCATCAGATGCAGCTGCCCACCTGGACTGCTTTACTTCACATTGTTCTCAAAGACATCGCTTTGAGAAGGACATCACCCTGGAAAATAGAGGCGCTGGGCTCTGCACTTGCTTCACTGTGTGTCCTCGGGCACATCCCATTCCCCTCCTTGGGTTTCAGATTTCTCATCTATGACATGAAGGTTCAGTCCAGAGATGCTATCATTTTTAATGCTGAGTCTCTCACTTTAGCTGCTGCTCTTGACTTGTTAGCTTCTTAACACACCTGTGTAGGAAACTTTCATGTAATGAGAGAGGCTGGGCTGCCCAGGTATGACACCAAATGGTGAATGCCTTGGCTTCTTCCTTCTTTGGACTTTTCCAGAAGTAGATGAAATGAAAAGACAGGACAGGTTCCTANAAGAACACACCTGTGTAGGAAACTTTCATGTAATGAGAGAGGCTGGGCTGCCCAGGTATGACACCAAATGGTGACTGCCTTGGCTTCTTCCTTCTTTGGACTTTTCCAGAAGTAGATGAAATGAAAAGACAGGACAGGGTCCTAGTCCAGGACTTCCTCTTCCATCAGCTGCCTTCCTTCTTTATTTCCCCTTCTAAACCACTTCCCAATGCCACACTCCCCACTTCAGACTGTCAGTGCCCTCTCAAAACTACTGTTATCTACTGCCCTTCTCAAAATCAGGATGCAGAGAGCTCCACGTGTACCTATGACACTGAAATGTAATACTGACTGTAACTAAAACACAGCTGTTATCTCAGTATAAGAGAGGGCCCAGGAATCATTTTCAACCCCTGTCAGTCAATGACAAGACATACTCTAAGTTGTGCCAGGAGAAGAGAATGAAGGCCAATTAATGCAGGAGAATAGTTTTTAACATAATATGTTCTAGTCCATTTTACAGTCTTCCTCAACTGTCCCCATCTGATAAAACTTCCTATCTCTAAAATATTTTCCAAAAATCAGTGAATACATCCATGATCATCTAACAGTGCCCTCTGTGTACATATTCTTTCCCAGGCTCCAGGTACTGTTGTGTGCTTTCAGCCAACAAGAGCTACCAAGGAGGTTGTGTCAAAGGGAACTCTACCCTCACTTTGAATTCAGTGTGTTCTGCAACACGAGTGATTTATCTACCATGGTCACTCTTTATGCCTCTGTGTGTGTGTGCGTGTGTGTGTGTGTGTGTGTGTGCTCACATGCACACACGCAGACAATTTTNACATCCATGATCATCTAACAGCGCCCTCTGTGTACATATTCTTTCCCATGCTCCAGGTACTGTTGTGTGCTTTCAGCCAACAAGAGCTATCAAGGAGGTTGTGTCAAAGGGAACTCTACCCTCACTTTGAATTCAGTGTGTTCTGCAACACAAGTGATTTATCTACCATGGTCACTCTTTATGCCTCTGTGTGTGTGTGCGCGTGCGTGTGTGTGTGTGTGTGCTCACATGCACACACGCAGACAATTTTGACCCACAGTGGAACACAGAAACTATCTAAGTACGGATCTGGATTTTCCAGATTTATTTTTCCTGTTGGCTGTTAAATTATAATTAAATCGCAAAAGTTTCCATATCTTGAGACTCTTTCAAGAAAATGGGCAAAGAAACCAGTGAAGATCAGAAGATAATCAGGAGGGCTCTGACTGGCTTGTCCCTACACTTGGCTTGCCTGGATCACATGCAGACTGATGAAGTTCCTGCTCTCCTCCCCATGCCTTGCCACCTACATCAGTCAAGGTCACTCGTTGTGCCCCAGAGAAGTGATCTACTTGGACATACTCCTGTAGCTGGAAATTGGTCAGGGTAAGGTTTGACAGAAAATACAGAGCAGTCCACTGTCCTGTCAGATATTTCAGAATCTTACCTGTACTACAGCCCTGACAGATGGCCCAGCTATGGAGACTCCTTACATTTCCTAGCACTCACTCAAGAACCTGCCCCCTGACTTCCTAAGCAGAGCATCTTGTAAATGCTCAGAGAAGCTCTCAGAGGCTCTCCGTTTGACCTGATATTCTCCGGAAGACTTAACCTAGTAGTGACTTAGTGCCTGCTGTTACATAGTTAAGTCTGTACTTATAACTCACGGTTGTTCATTTTACGTAATTTATAATAGCAAAAAAAACAAACAAAAAAAAGACAGAGAGAGAAACAAACTAAAATCCAACAAAAAGGGATTAGTTACAAAAAGTATGGTAAACCTAGACAATGGGACACTATAAAAATTAGATATACTTACGTATTTATATACTTAGCAATATCAGTTCAGTCGCTCAGTTGTGTCAGACTCTTTGTGACCCCATGAATCGCAGCACACCAGGCCTCCCTGTCCATTACCATCTCCTGGAGTTCACTCAGAGTCACATTCATCGAGTCTGTGATGCCATCCAGCCATCTCATCCTCTGTCGTCCCCTTCTCCTCCTGCCCCCAATCCCTCCCAGCATCAGTCTTTTCCAATGAGTCAACTCTTCGCATGAGGTGGCCAAAGTACTGGAGTTTCAGCTTTAGCATCATTCCTTCCAAAGAAATCCCAGGGCTGATCTCCTTCAGAATGGACTGGTTGGATCTTAGCAATATACTGCCAAATAAATAGATATAGTACAGTCTCATTTTACAGAAAAGACTGGACAGTAATGTACCTAATTCTTGATTATATTTGTTCACGAGTGGTGAAATTGCAGTTGCTGTTGGTGTTGTATTCACTTTGCTTATATGTATCTTCTAATTTTAAAGAGTAAATTTATAGTTTGTATAATATTTTGAGGCTAAAATAGTTAAATAAGAGTTGACTAGTCCTGATGGCATTTAGCATTCCTCCAACACTAAGACCGTGAAACTGATCACCTGAAACCAAATAACTAATGCTGTGCCCCCTCCCCCAACTAAGCATACATACACACATAAGCTCACACACACACACACACACACACACACACACACACACACACACACACACATGGCTAACCTAAAGACTCTTTTTCATCCCCTGCATACATGTCACCAGCAGTGGCCAAAAAGTCCATCTCTGGGACACGAGATTACAATGATAAGTCTCACAGTAATGGCAGGAATTTCAACGGCCACATTCAAAATGACAACATGGCTGAAATAACACCAGCACTCTGCAAATAATAAACAGGATGGAGTGCTGCTTGGCTCAGGTGAACTCCACAGTTTGTTTTCTTTTCATTGTATTCCCCCTTTCACAAAGCCAAGACTTGCCTTTGGATCTCATGGGCCTAGGATACTATTATTTTGACAGTTGTTCGGTGACATTGCAGAGGATGAAAGAACACTAGTTAGCTTTCCATCTAAACACACCACCCACTCCAAGCAGCATAAACACTATTATTTTGAGTTGATGGATGAGATTTATAGATGTGTGTGTAGAGGGCAAGTTGAAAATCAGTAAGGAGAAGTTGAGAATTAGAATGAAGAGAATACATGTGATTCACTTGCCTATAAAATAGACCAATAATTGAATTTGTATAAAGATAAATACATTTTGATTAGAAGCTGATATCTTAAATATCAGATCAAGATTAAGCTCAATAGCAAGTACAAATCCTTCTACCTCTCAGGAGTGTTCAGGATTTAGTTCTAATAAGATAATACATCTCAAAGTCCTTTGTACCTTTTGTGAGAAGTTCTTATTGTGAGTAAAAGTAATAAACATTTAATTTTACTCTAATTTCTTAAGAACACTAACTTTCAACAAAGATTTGTTCTTGCCTACTGTGTTAAGATATACAAAATCATATTAGGAACATCATTATTTTTATTTGTTGGGGGAAAAAAATAAAAACAAATTAACCCAGTATCTAGAACCCCACAAACATGTAAAACATAAGGAAAAAAATCTCCATTCAAATAGCCATATGAGTCCTTGATTTAATATACTAAAAATATTGCCTTGAAATAAAGTTATAATTTAAAATGTTATTTGCATCAAGTCATCTTGATGTGTCAAATACTTTGAAACAAATACTAAGATATCAAGTCTCTAAAAAAATCTTTTATACAAAGTAATACTTTCAGAGCCTATATATTTGGTCACTCCATGTGTTTTTCATTGTTGACTTAAGAAAGGGATATAAGAATCATGTTTATTGTTGAAAACTCTGATACCAAGAGTGATTAGGCAGAAACTTTCAGGACCAGTATTCGTATCCACATTTGATTCCAAGTCCCTTGCCCTTTTACTTTAAATGAGTTGCCTCTTTTCCTTGCCCACTGAGTAGCACTCTAAGGTACTGAATACAGGCTAACCACTTGAAAACCTCTAATTTCTACAGAGGAGTAGATTATGGAAAACGGCTTGTGCTAAGCAGATCATTCTATGCACCACACGTGATCTGCTGGTTGCCTAACTCATGACTGCAATGAAGTCACCGTTATCCTAATTACCCATCATCACATGAATGAGATATGCACGAAAGGTGTTTCCTCTCAAACACTGAGCTTTTGAATCATTGCTTATGATGGAAACAACCTTAGGGACTGATCCAGGAGAAAACAGCAGTCATGTAATTTAAAGATATATTCTATTAACAGGAAAATGTGCAGGTTACCGATCCATAGGAGTGGATTTGTTACTGTCATCTTATATAGGCTCCATGTGAGTTGAAAAAGAATGGAAATAATGATCTGAGATACTGTGTTAGAATTAAGAGAAAAGTGTCCCCCTAAAACCAATGGTTGGAAAACATGTGAAAAGCATTTTGGGACAATAGAGAAAGTCCAAATTTTATAATCTCATTACCCTGGTTTTTAAAACTTACTGCGTTCTAAGATCTTGGGCCAATTTTTCAATCTTTTTGATCCTTAATTCTTCACATGTTAAGAAGTTCCTACAGATCTCACAGTTAGGTAAGCCAGGACTCAAACTCAAATTCCATTCAGGAGAGGCCTGATGCACATTTCAGAAGACAAGCGAGCCTGCACATGTGGAGGGTGCAGACCAGGGAACCTGACCCTCCCGTGAGGGACACCAGAGACCAGGTAATGGTGGAGGTGGGCATCCACCTACATGAGAGAAGTTGTTTAGGAAAAGATGCTGACGGAAAGGTAGCTGCCAGATGAGGAAATAGATTTCCAAAGAAAGCTGGTTCCCCAATTTGTGGAAAACCAAAATCCTGAAAATCCCAAAAGCTCCATATGCACATTTTAATGACATGAGTTCTTTATCTGACATTCATTAAGCATTTTTGATCTAGAATCAAGAGGGAGAGACAGACACACAGTGTCAAGCTACAAACCAGGTAGAGTGGAGAGGGAAAAAGTAAGAATAAGAAAGGAGAAAAGCTGCCAGCCTGAAGTCTCCAAGGTGAGTCTCATAAAGGGATGTTTTATCTCAGGGGTAATGCCCCTTTCGATCCCCTCTGCTGCTTGCACATCATTTCTCCTCCCCATTCCCTAATTCCTACTCCAAAANCTCTTTTCCTTGCCCACTGAGTAGCACTCTAAGGTACTGAATACAGGCTAACCACTTGAAAACCTCTAATTTCTACAGAGGAGTAGATTATGGAAAACGGCTTGTGCTAAGCAGATCATTCTATGCACCACACGTGATCTGCTGGTTGCCTAACTCATGACTGCAATGAAGTCACCGTTATCCTAATTACCCATCATCACATGAATGAGATATGCACGAAAGGTGTTTCCTCTCAAACACTGAGCTTTTGAATCATTGCTTATGATGGAAACAACCTTAGGGACTGATCCAGGAGAAAACAGCAGTCATGTAATTTAAAGATATATTCTATTAACAGGAAAATGTGCAGGTTACTGATCCATAGGAGTGGATTTGTTACTGTCATCCTATATAGGCTCCATGTGAGTTGAAAAAGAATGGAGATAATGATCTGAGATACTGTGTTAGAATTGAGAGAAAAGTGTCCCCCTAAAACCAATGGTTGGAAAACATGTGAAAAGCATTTTGGGACAATAGAGAAAGNTCCAGGAGAAAACAGCAGTCATGTAATTTAAAGATGTATTCTATTAACAGGAAAATGTGCAGGTTACCGATCCATAGGAGTGGATTTGTTACTGTCATCTTATATAGGCTCCATGTGAGTTGAAAAAGAATGGAAATAATGATCTGAGATACTGTGTTAGAATTAAGAGAAAAGTGTCCCCCTAAAACCAATGGTTGGAAAACATGTGAAAAGCATTTTGGGACAATAGAGAAAGTCCAAATTTTATAATCTCATTACCCTGGTTTTTAAAACTTACTGCGTTCTAAGATCTTGGGCCAATTTTTCAATCTTTTTGATCCTTAATTCTTCACATGTTAAGAAGTTCCTACAGATCTCACAGTTAGGTAAGCCAGGACTCAAACTCAAATTCCATTCAGGAGAGGCCTGATGCACATTTCAGAAGACAAGCGAGCCTGCACATGTGGAGGGTGCAGACCAGGGAACCTGACCCTCCCGTGAGGGACACCAGAGACCAGGTAATGGTGGAGGTGGGCATCCACCTACATGAGAGAAGTTGTTTAGGAAAAGATGCTGACGGAAAGGTAGCTGCCAGATGAGGAAATAGATTTCCAAAGAAAGCTGGTTCCCCAATTTGTGGAAAACCAAAATCCTGAAAATCCCAAAAGCTCCATATGCACATTTTAATGACATGAGTTCTTTATCTGACATTCATTAAGCATTTTTGATCTAGAATCAAGAGGGAGAGACAGACACACAGTGTCAAGCTACAAACCAGGTAGAGTGGAGAGGGAAAAAGTAAGAATAAGAAAGGAGAAAAGCTGCCAGCCTGAAGTCTCCAAGGTGAGTCTCATAAAGGGATGTTTTATCTCAGGGGTAATGCCCTTTTCGATCCCCTCTGCTGCTTGCACATCATTTCTCCTCCCCATTCCCTAATTCCTACTCCAAAACAAAAACAAATAAGTCGGCTTCATTAAAGGATATGTCATTAGACCCACCTCACTGTCGCTGCCTTCATTTCCTGAAGAGTTTAGAACTCGGTGACTCTTTCACCAATTCTCTCACCATCTTGATAAAAATCTTGATGACTTCATCCTCCACATAGATTACTCATCCACTGCCTGGCCTCCCCACTGCTATCCTTGTTACTTCCTGGACCTTATAATCAGTACTACACCTGTCTGGAATTTCTCTCCTTAACACCCCATTTGTGGATGCCCACCTCCTGTCTTACAAGCTCACATAATCTACCACGTCCACAGCAATAGTTCTTTGGCCCAGTGAAGACCTCCAATCCACTGGGTTTGCAAATTTGTTACTCTCCATCATCTCTATCATATCCTCACTTTCTTCTTCTTCANTGGACCTTATAATCAGTACTACACCTGTCTGGAATTTCTCTCCTTAACACTCCATTTGTGGATGCCCACCTCCTGTCTTACAAGCTCACATAATCTACCACGTCCACAGCAATAGTTCTTTGGCCGAGTGAAGACCTCCAATCCACTGGGTTTGCAAATTTGTTACTCTCCATCATCTCTATCATATCCTCACTTTCTTCTTCTTCATATGGGTTTCCTCAGTGTACTTCATAATCACTCCCTTGCACCTTCTACTTCTCATCCTATCCATCAAGCTCCTCTGGGAAAACTCCAACCCTGGTCTGCAGTGGCTATCAGCACAAACTCTCTGCATTTGTGACAAAATATGCCTCAGGTGAATTNCATATGGGTTTCCTCAGTGTACCTCATAATCACTCCCTTGCACCTTCTACTTCTCATCCTATCCATCAAGCTCCTCTGGGAAAACTCCAACCCTGGTCTGCAGTGGCTATCAGCACAAACTCTCTGCATTTGTGACAAAATATGCCTCAGGTGAATTGGAAGACTGGACAGACTCTATTCAAGTTTGGCAATTCCCTCCAACCACAGAATTAACTGACTCTTGCATATATGCTGTTAGATGCAGGTAAAAGAAAACAAAGCATTATTGACCCAGATTAAGAAAAGTAGGTTGAAGGGAAGTAAGAAGTATAATTTGAATTTATATCTAAATAATCAGTCTCTGACTTTAAAATAAAGTAAGTGAAACTGCTAAAAGTATTGCCAGGCAGAAGACAGACCGATTAAATAATAAAAATCTTTCTTGTTTCCATTTAGCAAACTGNGAGTATAATTTGAATTTACATCTAAATAATAAGTCTCTGACTTTAAAATAAAATAAGTGAAACTGCTAAAAGTATTGCCAGGCAGAAGACAGACCAATTAAATAATAAAAATCTTTCTTGTTTCCATTTAGCAAACTGCTGATAGTATGTAAAATGAAAGATAATACATTTCTTAACAGAATTAGTCTTTTAGTCAAACATTAATCATTAACATCTTCTTAATTATCAAGGGGCTTCCCTGGTGGCTCAGAGGTTAAAGCGTCTGCCTGNTATAATTTGAATTTATATCTAAATAATCAGTCTCTGACTTTAAAATAAAGTAAGTGAAACTGCTAAAAGTATTGCCAGGCAGAAGACAGACCGATTAAATAATAAAAATCTTTCTTGTTTCCATTTAGCAAACTGCTGATAGTATATAAAATGAAAGATAATACATTTCTTAACAGAATTAGTCCTTTAGTCAAACATTAATCATTAACATCTTATTAATTATCAAGGGGCTTCCCTGGTGGCTCAGAGGTTAAAGCGTCTGCCTGCAATGAGGGAGACCTGGGTTCAGTCCCTGGGTCGGGAAGATCCCCTGGAGAAGGAAATGGCAACCCACTCCAGTAGTCTTGCCAGGAGAAACCCATGGACGGAGGAGCTTGGTGGGCTACAGTCCACGGGGTCTCAAAGAGTCGAACACAACTGAGCAACTTCACTTTCACTTAACCATTAAGACTTGTTAACAAATTTCTTCATGAAAAATAGGAATAATGACTTTAAAAGGTAAAATTTATGGCACTGCTATGATCATAAAGTTAATAAATGTTTTTCATAGAAAATTTGAAAAATACAGACAAGAAATGTCTGGAACAAAGTGAGCACTCGATAACTATTTTCTTACATCGTTAAACATTATTTGTAGATATTGTTGACTACATCCTATTGATACTACTTAAGACTGGATCATTACCCTCTATCATGGTATTTATACTGCTTCCTTAAAAAATATATATATATATAAACTGCCAAGAACTTTATAAAAAATGAGTGCATGAAGTTTTGTTAGATCATATTGGGAAAGTGAAATAAAAAAGTCAACAACAGGTATGATCAGCCTTAAGGCTTCTTATTGGAAAAGCTAACTTGTCTTCTAGAAAGTTCCTATGCTCTGGAAATGTGGGTACTGGTTTTTACTCCCCATGGTGGAAGAGTTCCTAGGAAGATAGACAAGCACACAAGGTACTTTTTTCAAAAGTGAGGAGGTTTAAATTCAGACCTGGCCAATATTGGGCCCTTGGGATAATTGTACAGCTCACTTCTCCTCACAAGAATAATTTTCTCACCAACCAAGTCCAAGCTCACTCTTCTCACCTGCACTGACAGGCCAAGAAATCCTAGAGACTGTTGAGGCAAAAGCCAGGTGACTGAGAAGATGGCAGACTAATGTCTCAAAATAACCATCTTCTCAGGGTCTGAATGCCAGGTTCTTTCATAGACTGGTGGGGGTGAGGGGGGTGGGTTGGAGCTGGAAACAAAGTAAAAAGGCCATTAATCTTGTAAATATCTCCTAAAATGGCAAGCCACAGGCAGGAGGTATGTAAATTTCTTCCTTCCTGCCATCCACAAATGGACAGGGTCCTGAACAAAGACTTTAGTTTAACAGGCAGAGGGGCAGGATTCTCTGAGGCATAGCCATTATGCATGATTATTATAACAAAAGCAATGAAAAGCAAGTCAAAGAACCAGCTCTAACATGGAGTCAGAATTGGCTCTTCCCTGCAAAAATTTTATGTAAGGATCAGATAGCTTTGAATGATGCACAGTGGTGCCTAAGGTATGTCAACAGGAGAAGACTCCTCCAAGAAAATCAGCAACATCCTAGACTGCTGTTGACCTCAGATGCCCATCCATACAATTATCTCCCCACTCTTAGACTTGAAGGCACATCCAAATCTTCTAGGGGCATGTTAAAGTTCATCACACAAACACACACACACACACATACACACACCCCCTTACATTCCTGGATCCACTGTCTAAGGACTGTAACTCAGTCTTAGATTGGAGCTAGGAATTTGTATTTTTAATATTGTCCCTAGGCAATATTCGTGTAGATAAGCCTCTTATAAAGAGCTAATTTCTGAAAACCTACCAAGCCTTTAATTTTCATGGAAGTTCTCATGAGAGAGTTATCACTGCTTTTTAAATTTGACTAGGAGAGGTTCTTAAAAAAACGTTTTGAAGATAAAGTGTATTTAAGTTGTCAAATTGTTAATGGTTATTTTGTCCTTGAGCATATTCCAATATCAGCTTCTTTCAAAGAATTCTCAAAAGTATCTTATACTTTTCATACGCTTGTGATTTTGTAATCAAAACTTTATTTGCTGTCTTTTCCTTCCTTAAAAATGTATGTTAAAATATATTTTAATATACAGGAAATTTATTTAGACTTGCTTACCAATGCTTGCATAGTACTTTCTTACTACCTCATCTTCTGATCCAAGATAGCAATAATTGGGTTAAAACTGACTGCACCAGCCATGTACTCATGGCTTCCCATTGAGCTGGTCTCCCAATACTTGTCTTTCCATTAGCAGCAGTGACAGCAACAGTAAGACATTCATTGAGTACATGCCAGGTATAAAACAATGCATGGAAACTTTTCTAGAGGTCACCTTGGCTCCCTGATAAGTCAATGCTACCTTGTAGCTCACTAGATGTCATTAGATTTCTTGCTTCTACCAATATAAATGAATACAAAATACACTTTCTCTTGAAGTGAAGTGAAGTCACTCAGTCATGTCCAGTTCTTTCCAACCCCATGGTCAGTAGCCTACCAGGCTCTGCCATCCATGGGATTTTCCAGGCAAGAATACTGGAGTGGCTGCCATTTCCTTCTCCAGGGGATCTTCCAGACCCAGGGATCGAACCTGGGTCTCCTGCATTGCAGACAGAAGCTTTACCATCTAAGCCACCAGGGAAGCCCATACTTTCTCTTGAAACACAAATAAAACATCACACATACTGTTCAAGTATATTTTCAGACTCTAATAAACATAAAATGAATGTATGAGGAAATTAACAAATGCTGTAACAAGTATTTGAGAAAACAGGTACACATAGGTAACATATAATAGATCTCTGCATTAGATGGAAAACTGGCCATTGTTCTACATAGCCATAACCCTCGATCTTTGGGGCTTTCTTTTCCACCAAATAGGAATTATTTGCCTTTCTACTGGACAAAAATCTACTAGTCACCATGGTATCCCTATAGAACCAGAGCAGCAGTCCCCAGTCTTTTTGACACTAGGGGTCAATTTGTGGAAGACAGTTTTTCCACAGACTGGGGGTGGTGGGAGGAAGGTTTCAGGATGTGTCAATCACATTACATTTATTGTGTGCTTTATTTTTAATCTAATGCTACTGCTGCTGATCTGACAGGAGGCACTGATCTGAGGCCTGGAAGTTGGGGGATCCCTGAGCTATAGAATAGCTCAGTCGGTAGAAAGCCAATTGAACTGCACTGACACTGTAACACCAGAAGACAGAGTAGCCTCATTTGCCTACTTCCAAGTTTGGGGTAGTTTTCACGACAATCTGAAGTTCGTGAAAATATTACAGCTGGTAAACTAGTACTGTCAACGAGTGGGTAAGAAATCTTTTCTTAGAAATGTGAGTGGGTGAGAAATCTTTTCTTAGAAATGTGGCAAAGCTTTCTGTGATCAAGTACCAAAAATTTTAAAAACAGAAAGAAAGGGAGGGAGGGAAGGAGGAAAGAAAAGAAAGAATGGAGGGAAAGGGAGGTGGGGAGAGAGAGAAAAAAAGAAGAAAACAGGATTTCAAGTTTTACCCTCATATTTCATGCCTAGAGTTTAGATTCACTCAAAGTATGCTATTTTCTTAGGGATTTTACCCAACACTGTTTATAATTCTGTCAAAATCAAGTCAATCTAAATTGATACAACAATATCTCAATAAATACAGCATTATGCTTGAAAAACTAGAGGAATGCTAAATTTACTTATGGTTTGTTCAGGTAACAGCTTTGAGGTATTCTGATGGCAAATATTGTGTGGTTAAATAAGATATGCTACATGTTCACTGTTAAGATACTGCTTTATGTTGGTTTTGTGCTTCCCTGGTGGCTCAGAGGTTAAAGACTCTGCCTCCAATGCGGGAGACCTGGGTTTGATCCCTGGGTCGGGAAGATCCCCTGGAGAAGGAAATGGCAACCCACTCCAGTATGCTTGCCTGGAGAATCCCATGGACGGAGGAGCCTGGTAGGCTACGGTCCATGGGGTCACAGAGAGTCGGACATGACTGAGCGACTTCACCTTCACCTATGCTGGTTTTTATATATACATTTCTATTTGGACACGACTGAGTGACTGAACTGAACTGATTTGGACTTTTTATTCCTTTAGGTGAAAGGGCATGACAATTTTTGTACACAGTTTTTAAAAGTTACTCTCCATTTATAGCTATTACAAAATACTGGCTATATTCCTAAAGTTGTACGATACATCCTAGCAGACCATCTTACACACCCAACAGTTTGTACACTCCTGCACCCTGTCACCACTCTTGTTCTACCACTTCACTGGTAACCAGTAGCTTGCTTTCTATACCTGTTAAGTCTGCTCCTTTTTCGTTATATTCAGTAGTTTGTTGTATTTTTTTTTAGATTCCGCATACACGTGCTATCATACAATATTCGTGTTTCTCTGACTTTTTTCACTTAGCATTGTTGTTGTTGCTCAGCTGCGCAGTCACGTCCGACTCTTTGCGACCCCCCCGGACAGCAGCACGCCAGGCTTCCTGTCCTTCACCATCTCCCGGGAAGACCATAGCCTTAGCATAATGCCCTCCAAATCGATACATGTTGCTGCAAATGGCAAAATTTTGTCCTTTCTTTTTTATGATTGAGAAGTGCTCTGTTTATTTCCTATGTCTGTGAGTTTATTTTTGTTTTGTAAATAAGTTTATTTGTATCATTTTTTCAGATTTCACATATAGGTGATATCACAATGTTTTATGTTCTAAAATATATTCAAGAAATATAGGAATGAGAAATTTCAAAAATCTTTCTGATCTGAAAGTGATCTGTTTATATTAAAGCTGAACAGAGAAAGAAATAGCCTTATTTTTTCCCTGCAATTTGAAACAAGAAATAGACTTTGTAGATGATCCTAGAACTTGGGTTATTATTTTTTTCTTTCGTTTGTACTTTGAGATTTTAATTCATATTGATGGAAGAAAACGCCAGAAGATGACCAAAGCCATAATAAGCTGGAACATTTGGAAAGAGTCATAGAGGTGTTTGCATGACTATCCCTTATTAAAATCTACCTTCCAATCTCATAGGGGAAAAAAGTCCTCAGGATAGCCCCTGCACTCTGTAGTTTGGCTAACCAAAAGTACCTTCAAAAAGACTTTAAGGCAGTACCATGAAATCTCTAATTTTGGGTTTTAGTGGAATCAGGAGCCACAAGGGCAATAACAAGTGGAAAAAAAATTTTTTTCATTTCCCAATGTCAGTCAACATTTCTGTTATCCAACATTCAGTGTAAGGACACTTAACCATAACATGTCAGTTTTGGCAGAGATAAATCCCCACCCAGTTCACATACAAGGTACTGGGGTTGACCCAGATGGCCTCTCCTGTCCCCTTCATGAACAATGTATGTTGAGAGTTGTGGAGAAGAGAGGAGGAATTATTAAATCAGTCTCTTCCACCCACAAACACTAGAGAACAACTGCAAAAGGAACTGATCATTAGTGAACACCAAGACAACCAGACATATTACAAATTCCACTCTCAGTAAGGTAAATGTTATCCTCCTTTGAACAAACAAGGAGACCATGTCTAAGAGAATTTAAGCAACTTTCCCAGGATCAGAGGACCATGTAGCAGGGACATCTGAACAGCAAATTTCAGTTCAGTTGAAAACCATGACCTTCTACAGGCATTCTCAGCCTATTAAGGCCTGAGCCAAAGGCTGCCGGCCAGCAGGAAAGCTAAGATGACTCTTGTGTGATAAATCTTTGACAAACCAAGCAAGAAAAAGTGAGATGTGGACTCCAGTGTTTTGATTCCAAAACCAGGCTCATTCTCCTACTTCAGCAACCTGAGAATGGGCCAGAGGACCTCACGGAAGCTCTTAGTACCCCCGTCTGGGGTTCAAAAAGGAAGGCCTGTTTTTTCTGATCATGTTCATATTCTGGGTGTGCCCANAGCTCTTAGTACCCCCGTCTGGGGTTCAAAAAGGAAGGCCTGTTTTTTCTGATCATGTTCATATTCTGGGTGTGCCCACATAGGAATATATAGCTATATCGTGTCTGCAGCACCCTACTAAAATCACACATAGTCCTGTAAAATTGAAATGCCCACACAAGTTTTAGAGAGAGCCTGGAATGTGTGTCCATTATTTTTCTGACAACTACTCCTTTTTGGATGATGCTAATGGGATGTAATGAGAAAATTCATTTAAAAACTCACCGTTCCCCACTGACTGAAAGTTCATACTTTCAGTCTTTGTAATTAATCAGTCAACAGGTGTATTACCAAACTGACTTACCAAATTATAAATTATGATCTGTCAAAGTCCAGAGCTATAAGAGAAAAGAAAAAACAACAATATATCAAGCTATTCAAAAGCAACAAAAAAGATGCAACTAACTCTTGAGAAAACTGACAGTTTAAATTTTATTCAAATTTATTTAGATGGAATGGTCTTGAGATGTGGTTAGTTTTGATGATCTATTATTGCCAGGAGCAAGAAACTTTGTATGAATGTCTGAAAAACAATTGTACTTGCTAGGTTTTCATCAGGATTAAATGGTGAGTCTTAAACATCTTAGTCAATAGCTTAATATGGAACAACTAATCTAGAATACAGTTTATAGGTAAATTAAATTGACATGCCTCACAGGGTCCACTTTNGGACACGACTGAGCGACTGAACTGAACTGAACTGAATATCTTAGTAGACGTATCACTGTCAGCTTTAGCTACAACAAAATTCCCACTGATATGTGATTCTCATTCCCATCAACTGCCTCATTCTACCACACTTTGAATTCATTTCTTTATTCAATTAGCAACCATAAAAATATACTAAGCACCTTCTCTATGCACAGAACATTGCTCCAGTTAGGGCAACTATGTTTTCTGAAACACAAATCAGGTTGGATGTTCAAACAACCAAAAATGCACAGAAAGAACAGAGTGCTTCCAAGTGAGCCCACTATGGACAGAAGTCCAATGCATTATCTATTGCATGAGCACACTGTCGATAATTTGCATATATGACATTTAAAGGGCATTCACTCATTGATACATTCAACAAATACTTACCGACTCCCTACTCAGTACTGGGAATGCTAATGATAAATAAAAACAGACCCCACTTCTGCCTATGAGTTACTTGCCATTTGAAATGGGAAACAGAAATTAGTGAAGCGGTTATGGATACAAGTAAACCGGCAAATGTGATATAATTGCTATGCTATCAAGGTATTCGGTCAGGGAAGCCAAGTAAGCGCTCCTCGGGAAATAATGCTTCAGCTGAGATCTGAAGGTAACTAAGTAGAGAGGAGACAATTCCATCCAGAAGGAATGCATGTGTAAAGGCACTGTGGCAGAGTAAGCAGAGGAGACTAATTTTGGAAGCAGAACAAAGAAGGCCAGAAGGAAAATAATATGAAGTAGGCTGGATGCAAAAAATGTTAAGGAAAAATGTTCAGCACTTATGTGCTTATACCAAGAGCAATAAGAAGCCATTGAAAGGATACACAGAGGTATAAGGCATGACATCAATTTGATCTTGAATGGCATAATATTTGTCAGGAGGACTATGTATGTCCAGCTTTAGCAATAAATTAAGGGAAATACCATAAGGTTATGACCAAACTAAACAGCGTATTCAAAAGCAGAGACATTACTTTGCCGACTAAGGTCCGTCTAGTCAAGGCTATGGTTTTTCCAGTGGTCATGTATGGATGTGAGAGTTGGACTGTGAAGAAGGCTGAGCACTGAAGAATTGATGCCTTTGAACTGTGGTGTTGGAGAAGACTCTTGAGAGTCCCTTGGACTGCAAGGATATCCAACCAGTCCATTCTGAAGGAGATCAGCCCTGGGATTTCTTTGGAAGGAATGATGCTAAGGCTGACACTCCAGTACTTTGGCCACCTCATGCGAAGAGTTGACTCATTGGAAAAGACTGATGCTGGGAGGGATTGGGGGCAGGAGGAGAAGGGGACGACCAAGGATGAGATGGCTGGATGGCATCACTGACTGGATGGACGTGAGCCTGAGTGAACTCCAGGAGTTGGTGATGAACAGGGAGGCCTGGCGTGCTGCGATTCATGGGGTCGCAAAGAGTCGGACACGACTGAGTGACTAAACTGAACTGAACTGAAATTCTCCAAAGTCAGAGATCTTTGTTCACTGAGGTACCCCAAATACCTAGAACAGTACCTGGTTCATGGGAGGAACTCAATAAATACTTGCTGAATGAATAATGAGACAAGCCTTTGAGAGGTTGGAAGAACATCCGTTCCAGAGATCAGACAGGATGTTAAGAGGCAGCATGTAAGCTATATCTTGAAGACCAAGTAGGATCAGGCTAGAAGAGAGGACGAGCTTGGGCTTTCTAGGAAGATATTTCAGGGAAAGAGGCCTGTCTGAACCAAGGCAAGGAGGCCACTAGGGCATGGACATTATGAGCCATTCACCTTGGCTGGAGTACAGGGTGCATGAACGAATGTCATGCAAGGTAAACTACAAAGGTAGGCTAAGGTTAAATGCTACGGGGCCTCCCTGAGTGCCAAAGTTATTTCCCAAGCTGATCCATATATCTTCTCTTGGCACTAGGAGCTCCCACTTACAGAAACAGTTTGTGCTGCAGCAGGAGGAAACAGGCGCCAGGAAATCCAACTCTTAAAAAGTTAAGAACTCTACACCAATGTGATGATAGATTTTTTTGTTTGTTTTTATTTGGGAATTCCATCGTATGAGCCAGCCCTCCTCAGCACACCCTCCAGGGAGCCACTGGGACCATCTTCCTCTATCTGACATGGGAATCCAGCCTTCACTGGTCCTACCCTTGGGGAGGTGGAAAAGAGGATGTGGAACTGAACAAATGTAATCTGGAATTCCATGCACTGTCCAGAAGAAGCATGCGTGGCAGCTCAGTCATGCAGAACTTCTAAAGAAGTGCTTTTCCCATGGAGACTCCAAATCCTGTTTACTTGCCACTATTAATCTATGTTGAATCACACGTGGAGAACTCAGAACTGTTGGAATGAATTACTGATCACAAGAGTTATGAGTGTTAGTTGGAGGGAGGAATGAAATTCAAGATATGCAATTTCACTCTGTGTGTGGGTGTATCTCATTCCTTTCTTAATTTCTAGATATTAGGTTAGGTTCACTAAAAAAGTAAGTCTGGAAGTCAGGAGCCTCAGATGGTAATCCTGAGTTGCCACAAATGAGATTAAGATTTAGTTACTTAACCTTTCCGGATTTTCTCGTCTATTAAAAACAAAGTAGGAGGGTAGTAAGAAGGGGCAGAGGTGGAGAGTCAAGGGTTGAGGAAGTGAATAATAGGAGGCATGCTGTGGCTGGACCATGTCAAAGTCTTTCACTTTGAAAGAAGCATTTAGGTGAGGGATGGTCCAGGGCAGCAGAAAGTGGGTGGTATATGGAATCAGAATTGGTTCTGAATCCCAATCCCTTGCTTACTGGCCACGTGTCCTCCTAAGCAAGGCTCAACTGAACACTCACTCTTTGTCTATTCCAAACACTTTACGGTGTTAACTCAATTAATCCTTATAACTAACCCCATGAGGAGAATCATCCCATGGAGGGAATGGGATAAGTGAGGAAACTGAGGCACAGAAATCACAACTTGCTCAAGGGCAATAGAATTGACAGTCTTTACCACTCCACTCTTCTGCACTAAAAGATGGTAACTCACTGAACCTCTTTTAAGATGTTGTGTTTCCATAATGTATAGGAATAATAGTAATACCAATAATAGCCACCATAAATATTATATAAGGGTGAGTTGGAAAACATTTTAGGTAAATCACAGGCTGACATCTAAAGGACTTTCCAGCTCCAATTCAACAATAGTAATAATTGTATCTACTTAGCGTCTAATGTACTCCAATACTCCAATAGGCATGCTTACCCCTATTTTTCAGAGGACATTGAGGCAGCTAGTAAGCACTGGTCCTAGAACCATTCTGGCGCATCTGAACTCAAGTCTGCCAGGTCCTGCAGGCCTTACTCTTAAGATTCAATGATGCAATTCACAGGCCCAAGAACTTCGGCAAAGAGGCCTGAGCCCACACAGATAAACTGGGCCAATATGTTTCTAGAATTCTTTGACCTTCAAATCACTCTGGAGTGAGGAAATGAGAAAGGCAAGGAGTGTGTCCAGATCACTCAGTCGTGAAAGACAGATGTTCTTGGGAATATTCGGAAGATGCTCTGCCTGCCTCCTGTAGGCACAGAGGATAGGCCTTTCACATGGTGAATAGCTACATTCACATGGTCACCAGCTAGTCCGGGAAATCAAGCTGAATGGCTGGTAGACTAGAATATGATCCGTTGCCCAGACCATGGTAAACAGCAGCTCTCAGGGCTCCATATGTTTTAGATGACCCAAGAAGATGACCTAGTACCAAGTGGGTGCGCAGGGTCAGACACCAAAGGCCTACTCAGGTGTGTGTCCTGAGAAAACCCGTGGATATAAGGCTGTGGGCCTGGTGCAGAGGCCCAGCCAGTTCTCACCACAGTGCTGTCAAGAGGCCAACTTGGTGCAGTGTAAAGACAAGCAAGTCTTTGAAGCCAGACAGACTGAGATACTCTAAATCTTATCACGCTGTTTACCTGCTTTACGTCCTTGAACAAGTGATGAGCCAATCAGAGTTTCAGTTTCCTCCTCTGTAAAATGAAGACAGAGAAACTGTGCTTCAAAGGATTGCTGTGAGGACTTTCTGAGGGAATATGAAAAGGAGTATGTCAAGGTTGTATATTGTCACCCTGCTTATTTAACTTATATGCAGAGAACATTAAGCGAAATGCTGGGCTAGAGGAAGTACAAGCTGGAACCAAGGTTGCCGGGAGAAACTTCAATAACCTCAGATATGCAGATGACACCACCCTTATGGCAGAAAGTGAAAAAGAACTAAAGAGCCTCTTGATGAAAGTGAAAGAGGAGGGTGAAAAAATTGGCTTAAAGCTCAACATTCAGAAAATGAAGATCATGGCATCCAGGCCCATCACTTCATGGCAAGTAGATGGGGAAACAGTGGAAACAGTGGCTGACTTTGTTTTTCTGGGCTCCAAAATCACTGCAGATTGTGACTGCAGCCATGAAATTAAAAGATGCTTACTCCATGGAAGAAAAGTTATGACCAACCTAGACAGCATATTAATAAACAAAGATATTACTTTGTCAACAAAGGTCCATCTCTCTAGTCAAGGCTATGGTTTTTCCAGTAGTCATGTATGGATGTGAGAGTTGGACTATAAAGAAAGCTGAGCACCAAAGAATAGATGCTTTTTGAACTGTGGTGTTGGAGAAGACTCTTGAGAGTCCCTTGGACTGCAAGGAGATTCAAACAGTCCATCCTAAAGGAGATCAGTCCTGGAGGTTCATTGGAAGGACTGATATTAAAGCTGAAACTCCAATACTGTGGCCACCTGATGTGAAGATCTGACTTATTTGAAAAGACCCTGATGCTGGGAGGGGTTGGGGGCAGGAGAAGGGAACGACAGAGGATAAGATAAGATGGCTGTGGCATCACTGACTCGATGGACATGAGTCTGGGTAAACTCCGGGAGTTGGTGATGGACAGGGACGCCTGGCGTGCTGCGGTTCATGGGATCACAAAGAGTCAGACACGACTGAGCGACTGAACTGACTGATATATAAAGTCCCCAACACATAGAAGGTGTTCAAAAACATTCATCTCCTCTTCCCTGCTGAGGAAGAAGAGCTCTTCTTTAATACCTGGTCCCCATCAGAAGATGAGCAAGTACCCTGAGAGATTGAAGAGGGAATACAGCTTCCTCTGAGTCAACATCAATCACTTATTACTCATTCATTTATTCACTCAGTAAAAATTTACTGAGCATATACCGTGTGTTGAGCACTATACTGAATGCTTGAGAGGATCAGACATGGAGCCTTGCTATCCCTTCCCCCACCACCCCACACACACTCTCCTGCTCCCTGCGAGAACACCTGAGACAAAGAAAAGGGTCAGAAAGAATCATCTCCCTCTCAGAGGCAGGTCGTCAAGGAGCAGAGCCAATAGCCCAGTGACCCCACTGTGTGGTTGCAATAGCGTCCAGGTGCTGAGAAATTGCTCTGTACGAGAAAGGGGTGGCGCAAATGCTACTCCTTTAACCAGTACCTCCAGTCCCAGCCCTGCATGCACATAGGAGGTGCTTGTCAGGAAGACAGAGCAGATTCCAGGGCAAAGCAGACTAGGGAATTGTGAATGGAAGGCCTTTGGGGGTCTAAAGTAAAGAAATTTACAACTTGTCTGTTGATTCTTACCTGGGGAGAGGTTCCCAGTAGGAACCGAGAGCATACTCAAAAAGCCCCTGGAGACTGATCACTGAATTTTCTATCAAGTCAGTTATATTCAATAAAAGGTATCAAAGGAGTTGGGAATAATGGGGTGTCAGACTTATGGGAGAGGGTAGATATTTTTTCTGATATTTCTTATATGTAACCCAAATTCAGTTCTATCCACAATTAATGTTGTGATCCACATTCCACGTTCAGAGAGTCAGGATGCTTCTGGGTGGGAAGGGATGGGATGGGATGAGTGGGAAAGGAGAGGTGAAGCAGAACGCTCCCTATCTGTAGAGGTGCTCTTGC
>SJYW01040087.1:154589-176561 GCA_006410735.1 Raphicerus campestris
GTATTCAAAAGCAGAGACATTACTTTGCCGACTAAGGTCCGTCTAGTCAAGGCTATGGTTTTTCCAGTGGTCATGTATGGATGTGAGAGTTGGACTGTGAAGAAGGCTGAGCGACGAAGAATTGATGCCTTTGAACTGTGGTGTTGGAGAAGACTCTTGAGAGTCCCTTGGACTACAAGGAGATCCAACCAGTCCATTCTGAAGGAGATCAGCCCTGGGATTTCTTTGGAAGGAATGATGCTAAGGCTGACACTCCAGTACTTTGGCCACCTCATGCGAAGAGTTGACTCATTGGAAAAGACTGATGCTGGGAGGGATTGGGGGCAGGAGGAGAAGGGGACGACCAAGGATGAGATGGCTGGATGGCATCACTGACTCGATGGACGTGAGTCTGAGTGAACTCCAGGAGTTGGTGATGAACAGGGAGGGCCTGGCGTGCTGCGATTCATGGGGTCGCAAAGAGTCGGACACGACTGAGTGACTAAACTGAACTGAACTGAAATTCTCCAAAGTCAGAGATCTTTGTTCACTGAGGTACCCCAAATACCTAGAACAGTACCTGGTTCATGGGAGGAACTCAATAAATACTTGCTGAATGAATAATGAGACAAGCCTTTGAGAGGTTGGAAGAACATCCGTTCCAGAGATCAGACAGGATGTTAAGAGGCAGCATGTAAGCTATATCTTGAAGACCAAGTAGGATCAGGCTAGAAGAGAGGACGAGCTTGGGCTTTCTAGGAAGATATTTCAGGGAAAGAGGCCTGTCTGAACCAAGGCAAGGAGGCCACTAGGGCATGGACATTATGAGCCATTCACCTTGGCTGGAGTACAGGGTGCATGAACGAATGTCATGCAAGGTAAACTGCAAAGGTAGGCTAAGGTTAAATGCTACGGGGCCTCCCTGAGTGCCAAAGTTATTTCCCAAGCTGATCCATATATCTTCTCTTGGCACTAGGAGCTCCCACTTACAGAAACAGTTTGTGCTGCAGCAGGAGGAAACAGGCGCCAGGAAATCCAACTCTTAAAAAGTTAAGAACTCTACACCAATGTGATGATAGATTTTTTTGTTTGTTTTTATTTGGGAATTCCATCGTATGAGCCAGCCCTCCTCAGCACACCCTCCAGGGAGCCACTGGGACCATCTTCCTCTATCTGACATGGGAATCCAGCCTTCACTGGTCCTACCCTTGGGGAGGTGGAAAAGAGGATGTGGAACTGAACAAATGTAATCTGGAATTCCATGCACTGTCCAGAAGAAGCATGCGTGGCAGCTCAGTCATGCAGAACTTCTAAAGAAGTGCTTTTCCCATGGAGACTCCAAATCCTGTTTACTTGCCACTATTAATCTATGTTGAATCACACGTGGAGAACTCAGAACTGTTGGAATGAATTACTGATCACAAGAGTTATGAGTGTTAGTTGGAGGGAGGAATGAAATTCAAGATATGCTATTTCACTCTGTGTGTGGGTGTATCTCATTCCTTTCTTAATTTCTAGATATTAGGTTAGGTTCACTAAGAAAGTAAGTCTGGAAGTCAGGAGCCTCAGATGGTAATCCTGAGTTGCCACAAATGAGATTAAGATTTAGTTACTTAACCTTTCCGGATTTTCTCGTCTATTAAAAACAAAGTAGGAGGGTAGTAAGAAGGGGCAGAGGTGGAGAGTCAAGGGTTGAGGAAGTGAATAATAGGAGGCATGCTGTGGCTGGACCATGTCAAAGTCTTTCACTTTGAAAGAAGCATTTAGGTGAGGGATGGTCCAGGGCAGCAGAAAGTGGGTGGTATATGGAATCAGAATTGGTTCTGAATCCCAATCCCTTGCTTACTGGCCACGTGTCCTCCTAAGCAAGGCTCAACTGAGCACTCACTCTTTGTCTATTCCAAACACTTTACGGTGTTAACTCAATTAATCCTTATAACTAACCCCATGAGGAGAATCATCCCATGGAGGGAATGGGATAAGTGAGGAAACTGAGGCACAGAAATCACAACTTGCTCAAGGGCAATAGAATTGACAGTCTTTACCACTTCACTCTTCTGCACTAAAAGATGGTAACTCACTGAACCTCTTTTAAGATGTTGTGTTTCCATAATGTATAGGAATAATAGTAATACCAATAATAGCCACCATAAATATTATATAAGGGTGAGTTGGAAAACATTTTAGGTAAATCACAGGCTGACATCTAAAGGACTTTCCAGCTCCAATTCAACAATAGTAATAATTGTATCTACTTAGCGTCTAATGTACTCCAATACTCCAATAGGCATGCTTACCCCTATTTTTCAGAGGACATTGAGGCAGCTAGTAAGCACTGGTCCTAGAACCATTCTGGCGCATCTGAACTCAAGTCTGCCAGGTCCTGCAGGCCTTACTCTTAAGATTCAATGATGCAATTCACAGGCCCAAGAACTTCGGCAAAGAGGCCTGAGCCCACACAGATAAACTGGGCCAATATGTTTCTAGAATTCTTTGACCTTCAAATCACTCTGGAGTGAGGAAATGAGAAAGGCAAGGAGTGTGTCCAGATCACTCAGTCGTGAAAGACAGATGTTCTTGGGAATATTCGGAAGATGCTCTGCCTGCCTCCTGTAGGCACAGAGGATAGGCCTTTCACATGGTGAATAGCTACATTCACATGGTCACCAGCTAGTCCGGGAAATCAAGCTGAATGGCTGGTAGACTAGAATATGATCCGTTGCCCAGACCATGGTAAACAGCAGCTCTCAGGGCTCCATATGTTTTAGATGACCCAAGAAGATGACCTAGTACCAAGTGGGTGCGCAGGGTCAGACACCAAAGGCCTACTCAGGTGTGTGTCCTGAGAAAACCCGTGGATATAAGGCTGTGGGCCTGGTGCAGAGGCCCAGCCAGTTCTCACCACAGTNCCAAGTGGGTGCGCAGGGTCAGACACCAAAGGCCTACTCAGGTGTGTGTCCTGAGAAAACCCGTGGATATAAGGCTGTGGGCCTGGTGCAGAAGCCCAGCCAGTTCTCACCACAGTGCTGTCAAGAGGCCAACTTGGTGCAGTGTAAAGACAAGCAAGTCTTTGAAGCCAGACAGACTGAGATACTCTAAATCTCATCACACTGTTTACCTGCTTTACATCCTTGAACAAGTGATGAGCCAATCAGAGTTTCAGTTTCCTCCTCTGTAAAATGAAGACAGAGAAACCGTGCTTCAAAGGATTGCTGTGAGGACTTTCTGAGGGAATATGAAAAGGAGTATGTCAAGGTTGTATATTGTCACCCTGCTTATTTAACTTATATGCAGAGAACATTAAGCGAAATGCTGGGCTAGAGGAAGTACAAGCTGGAACCAAGGTTGCCGGGAGAAACTTCAATAACCTCAGATATGCAGATGACACCACCCTTATGGCAGAAAGTGAAAAAGAACTAAAGAGCCTCTTGATGAAAGTGAAAGAGGAGGGTGAAAAAATTGGCTTAAAGCTCAACATTCAGAAAATGAAGATCATGGCATCCAGGCCCATCACTTCATGGCAAGTAGATGGGGAAACAGTGGAAACAGTGGCTGACTTTGTTTTTCTGGGCTCCAAAATCACTGCAGATTGTGACTGCAGCCATGAAATTAAAAGATGCTTACTCCATGGAAGAAAAGTTATGACCAACCTAGACAGCATATTAATAAACAAAGATATTACTTTGTCAACAAAGGTCCATCTCTCTAGTCAAGGCTATGGTTTTTCCAGTAGTCATGTATGGATGTGAGAGTTGGACTATAAAGAAAGCTGAGCACCAAAGAATAGATGCTTTTGAACTGTGGTGTTGGAGAAGACTCTTGAGAGTCCCTTGGACTGCAAGGAGATTCAAACAGTCCATCCTAAAGGAGATCAGTCCTGGAGGTTCATTGGAAGGACTGATATTAAAGCTGAAACTCCAATACTGTGGCCACCTGATGTGAAGATCTGACTTATTTGAAAAGACCCTGATGCTGGGAGGGGTTGGGGGCAGGAGAAGGGAACGACAGAGGATAAGATAAGATGGCTGTGGCATCACTGACTCGATGGACATGAGTCTGGGTAAACTCCGGGAGTTGGTGATGGACAGGGACGCCTGGCGTGCTGCGGTTCATGGGATCACAAAGAGTCAGACACGACTGAGCGACTGAACTGACTGATATATAAAGTCCCCAACACATAGAAGGTGTTCAAAAACATTCATCTCCTCTTCCCTGCTGAGGAAGAAGAGCTCTTCTTTAATACCTGGTCCCCATCAGAAGATGAGCAAGTACCCTGAGAGATTGAAGAGGGAATACAGCTTCCTCTGAGTCAACATCAATCACTTATTACTCATTCATTTATTCACTCAGTAAAAATTTACTGAGCATATACCGTGTGTTGAGCACTATACTGAATGCTTGAGAGGATCAGACATGGAGCCTTGCTATCCCTTCCCCCACCACCCCACACACACTCTCCTGCTCCCTGCGAGAACACCTGAGACAAAGAAAAGGGTCAGAAAGAATCATCTCCCTCTCAGAGGCAGGTCGTCAAGGAGCAGAGCCAATAGCCCAGTGACCCCACTGTGTGGTTGCAATAGCGTCCAGGTGCTGAGAAATTGCTCTGTACGAGAAAGGGGTGGCGCAAATGCTACTCCTTTAACCAGTACCTCCAGTCCCAGCCCTGCATGCACATAGGAGGTGCTTGTCAGGAAGACAGAGCAGATTCCAGGGCAAAGCAGACTAGGGAATTGTGAATGGAAGGCCTTTGGGGGTCTAAAGTAAAGAAATTTACAACTTGTCTGTTGATTCTTACCTGGGGAGAGGTTCCCAGTAGGAACCAAGAGCATACTCAAAAAGCCCCTGGAGACTGATCACTGAATTTTCTATCAAGTCAGTTATATTCAATAAAAGGTATCAAAGGAGTTGGGAATAATGGGGTGTCAGACTTATGGGAGAGGGTAGATATTTTTTCTGATATTTCTTATATGTAACCCAAATTCAGTTCTATCCACAATTAATGTTGTGATCCACATTCCACGTTCAGAGAGTCAGGATGCTTCTGGGTGGGAAGGGATGGGATGGGATGAGTGGGAAAGGAGAGGTGAAGCAGAACGCTCCCTATCTGTAGAGGTGCTCTTGCTGGATGCCATGTGGTGGGCCATGGGAGGCTGGACTGGACAGTCATCAAGGCTTCTCCAATCCAAGCCCTGAGGTTCCTTGCCCTTGGTTCCATGTGATAAAGGATTCCCATTTCCCTGAATGCTTTGGGTCTCCTTGACATTATTCTGCTACTTTCACTGCAATCCAATCCAAAAACACACAGGGTTTGGGATCAAAACTGTTGGGAGGGTTCCCAGAGCACACTGTGCTCAGCAGCTGATGCGTCCCCTGGACAGCCAGAGAGGTCTTCAGCTTCATGGTGGGGCTCACCATGTGGGCCTTCCCACAGGAGGCCACCCGAGGGAAGAGGGCTGCCAGCTAATGGCCCAAGAGGGCTTCTTTCTCCTCTCCTCGAGGGGAAGTCCAGGCTTGAGAGTAGAAATGACTTCAACTTGTATATTCCTTACAGCTCTCACTCAGCAGCTGATAGTTCAGAGTCCTGAGGAATGGGAGAACTCTACACAGCTTCTATGGGTCAAAGAAAGGGCTTATCCCTGGTTTCACCCAGAAAACAGCACACAGAAAATAGCATCAGAGGCAATCTCTAAAGTTTCTCATTAAGGTGCCTTGGGATGAAGACAGGGGCTAATCCTTAAAGCTGAATAAAAGTGGAAGAAGTTTAACTTCTTCCAGATCTCTTACCCTGAAGCCAGTACAGACACTGGCAGGGAGCTCTGAAAGAGGCTTCATCTCAATTCTTGAATCCTAGGTAAAAATTTCGTGCTGGGTGGTCAGGTTGGTTTCAGCATGTGATCAGGACATTCAGAGGCAATAATGTTGAGTAACAAGCATGAGCATGAAATGAGGAATCTGACAAATGTTAAAGAGAAAAAAAAAAATCCAGAATTATAATGTGTTAGAACTGTTCTTCTCTGCCGTGTTTACTCAAGTATTTGATCTTTCCCTCCTCCCAATCTTCTAAATTTTGAGAAGAAAATACTTTGAACTTTATTTTCATACTATATCCTCTCACGGAGATTCCAAAGCTGTAAGCAGTGTTACCTAACATGGGAGGGCTTAGGAAGAACATCCAAAATTGTACAAACAGTGAGACATCAAACGTGGCTGAGGAAGTGGAAGAAATCCTGACCATATCACCACCATTATTATAATAATCACTTTATTTTTAGTTTAAAGAGCAGCATTAATTTTCTTTCTTGTGCATTTCTGTAAAGCATCTTATTTGCCTATTAAAGAATTCAAACCATCAAGACAGAGAAACCTGGTAATTAGTCACCTTTATTATTAAAGGAGTAATTATACAATAACCACTTGACTTGGGTGAGGCAGCAAATGGAGCAGAAGGTCTACTGAGTGGGAGAAGGGGGAACCAAGTTTCAGCTGTCCACACACCCTCAGTGTTGCCAGGGCAGGTCACCAGTCTCCATAAGCCTCAGGTTCCTTGCCTCCAAACAGAATGGCAGCTTCTTCTTGACCTATGGGTACCATGAGAAGCACTTTGGAACCCTGTGTGTAAAATGCCTTTGTCAACTGTATACCTTCTCCAATTCAGAGCATGACAGACATAAACAATAAGGTGGCCTCTGGTTTATCACAAGTAAAGAAGGAACTAGCCTTTTTTTAGTTTGTATTTTATATTGCAGTACAGTTGATTTACAATGCTGTGTTAGTTTCACATGTACAGCAAAGTGATTGCTATCCATGTCCATAGATTCATTATTTTTCAGATTCTTTTTCCATCTAGGTTATTATAGAATACTGAGTAGAGTTCCCTGTGCTACATGGTAGATCCCTGTTGACAATCTATTTTATATATAATAGAATGTATATGTTAATCCTAAACTCCAAATTTATCCGTTCCCTCTACCTTTCCCCTTTGATTATCATGTTTGTTTTCAAAATCTGTGAGTCCATTTCCATTTTGTAAATAATTTCATTTGTATCATTTTTTTTAGANTATCTTCTAGGAACTGAAGAATTAAATTTACCTTTGGGTCATGCTATCTTTGTCCTTTGTTCTTAGAAAAGGAATCCAGTGTGGCCTTTAATTACCCAGATGTAAAGCAATATATATTTGAGAAAAAATGAAGTAACCATTAATCTTAATGTAAATGTTTATACAAAGAAGTAAAGAATTCTCTTTGATATATATGTCAGATGTTTCTTTTAGCATAGCTGCATCTCTGCAGACTTTGTAGCTTCTTTAGAGAAAAAAATTTCTTTAGTTTTCATCTTCTCTATGACTGTATATCATTGCTTGTTCTTGGGGAATTGTTTGTGTGTTTTCTAGAATTTTTACACACTAGATTGGAAGTACAGATGTGAAAAACTACAAGAAAAATGGAAAAGACTCTGTTTTTACATTAAGCTGAGGTTGAGATTAGATTGGCTATGTTTATGTCATTTTGAACTATAATAAGATGCTATTTAAGATGAACAACAACCTAGGCTTTGTGAAATGATGATGAAATATTGCATTCTGATGTGATGGTATTTTGGAGATCATAGGCCCAGGGGCAGAACTTCATCTGAAAAGAAGGGGTGTCCTTGCAGTATATTATTCTCAAGAGAAGGATAACATATGAGGACTAAGGCTACAAGACTGGTCAGTGACAAAGGGAAAAAATAAAACTTCTTTTTCTCTGGACCTTTATAAACTGAGGTCTAAACTCTGGTGAAAGGGATACACTACAGGTCACAGAGACTCCTATAAAGTAAAATTTTCTCTGAAATAGCTAGGATGGGGAATGACCATTCAGAGGCCCTGGGAGAATGAGTCTGGACCTATAGTCCTTGAGAACAGACACTGGAAACAGCAGAATATTTACTGCTTGTACTTACTTCCTATAAGCCTTAACATCCAACAGAGTTGTGTTCTAAATTTATCATCTAGACTCAAGTATGTGGTGATAAATAAAGAACTTGCTCTGTATTTAAATGAAATGATAAAGAGGAAATATAATCAGCTGAGGATGCCAATACCCAGTGGAGTAGCGACATGCAACAAGAGAAACTCCGCAGCATGGCAAAGGGTTTCATAACAGGTCTCATGTGTGAGTGTGTGCTAAGTCGCTTCAACAGTGTCCAACTCTTTGCGACCCCATAAACTGTAGCCGACTAGGCTCCGCTGTCCATAGGATTCCCCTGGCAAGAATACTGAGTGGGTTGCCATGTCCTCCTCCAGGGGGTCTTCCCAATCTTCCCTGCATTTCTCTCTTAAGTCTCCTGCATTGGCACAGAGGCTCTTTATCACTGGTGCCACCTGGGAAGCCCCAGTAGGTCTACACAAGGCAATGGCACCCCACTCCAGTACTTTTGCCTGGAAAATCCCATGGACAGAGGAGCCTGGTGGGCTGCAGTCCATGGGGTCACTAAGAGTCAAACAAGACTAAGCAACTGCACTTTCACTTTTCACTTTCATGCGTTGGAGAAGGAAATGGCAACCCACTCCAGTGTTCCCGCCTGGAGAATCCCAGGGACAGAGCCTGGTGGGCTGCCATCTATGGAGTAGCACAGAGTCGGACACGACTGAAGCGACTTAGCAGCAGCAGCAGCAGGGATCTATTTATTTATACACATAAGCCAGTATCCAAAGGAACTGTAAGAACCAACTGAGAACACATCAAGGAAGATGCAGGTTGGCCATCAAAGCTGACAAAGGCTCAGTCCAATAGCAACAGTTCTTAAAGGAATGTGACCTCATTTTACAGTTTTATAGGTGGTAGGAGTTACTTCTGCTGATAGCCTCCCTTAAGTTATAAGCTTCTTAAGAGTAGATAATCTCTCCATCCCCATCATCATAATTCCTGACTCCAAGTAGGATTTGAATACAACAAATTATCCAACAGAAAAGTACTGGGTTTATTCCCACACATTCTCTTTATAAAGAGGCCTCACTCAATCAAGCTCAGGGGCACACTTTAAAAGAGCCACTAGGAGATGAGGTGAGGTGAAGTCGCTCAGTCGTGTTCAGCTCTTTGTGACCCCATGGACTGTAGCCTACCAGGCTCCTTCCTCCATGGGATTCTCCAGGCAAGAGTACTGGAGTGGGTTTCCATTTCCTTCTCCAGGGGATCTTCCTGACCCAGGGATCGAACCCAGGTCTCCTGCATTCCAAGCAGACACTTTAACCTCTGAGCCACCAGGGAAGCCCACTAAATCATGATACTTTTGCCTCCAAAACTAATCCTGAGAAATTTTCAAGAACAGAACTGAATAATTTCTAATGAACTACAATGGCATGTAGGCATATCTTAGAACAACATCTTAATTACCCAGGAAATATTAAGGATTACAAATAACTATTATATAGATACGGCTATCTGTTTATGACTACTAAATTGAGATTCTTTTATTTGAGAGTTTTATATATATATACCTAATCAACATCCAATACATTAATTATTAAAAACAATGACTTTCAGCTTACATGACAATGGCCTCACAATGCCTCTCAGCAGACTCCCTCTAAGTGAAGCATTCTCAACAGACAGTACAGCACCCAAATCCACATGAAGCCCAGGGCCCAGACTTAGTTCTAGGAAGATGAAAAAAAAATTGATATTACAATGGTACTGTATATATGTATCCTTTCAAAGGGTTGCAGTACGTAAAGAGATATATGGTATATCTGGGACATTAAAATCACATGGGGGGTATCGTGACTAATAAAAAAGTGTCTGACAAGACTTCTTGTGAGGTTGAGAAGCATCACTCTGGGCAATCACTAACACACCCTTGAAGATGACACATTAAAGGGAAGCTATCTGTCTATCTGGAGAGCATAAGCATTCACTTTACCGATAGGGAAAGTGAGTCTCAGACAGATGAAGTGTCCCAGTTGACAAATATAGGAACTGGCCTAGTAAAGACTTAAATTCTGACTTTAAGTGCCCAGTACAGAGTATGTCATGTTATCATCACCAGGAGAGAGTTTATTTTTCAATCTTTTTGGTTAAAATTGTATTTCTTTATAGACAGAAAGGAATAATACAATTAAAGAAAAATTAAATTGTTAATTCGCATTGTGAAATGTATATGGAAAACAGTGCAACTAACGCAGACTGCCTGTGGCTTCCTTTACTGAGCATCTACTGTGATTGAGGATCTGCGCCATGTCTCAGATTCCCAAGAAAGTGGACTACATTATCTTGAAGATCTTTTTGTCCTGTCATGCTACATAGATGCCCATCTTATGTGTACATCAGGGAGTTGAGGGAACTGCAATAGCATTAATAATAATATATATAATCAGTCCTTAATCACTCAAGTTGTTCCAAGTCAAAAGGAGGCTAAACTTCAAAGTAATTTCTTGGTTGTGAAACGAATATTGTTTTTTGCTAAGCTGCCCTTTAAACAGCCCACGTGGGCTGGCCCACTTTCATGAAGCAGTTCTACATGAGTAAAAATCCCAGGGACAATCCTGCCAAGGTCAAAGCAAAGACTTTCCATTCAGAGCATCGTCCCTTCTGGCCAAAGCGTGGCTGCCAAAGCTCTTTACATGAGCAAGGGGAGCTAATGAATAGAATTTGTATGGAATAACTTAAGCTGATATTGGCATTCCAAGAAGACATCTGTGTTGACATCTTACTCTCTCCTTTCTCATCTCTCCTCACTGTTACCAAAACGACCTCTCTAAAATGTATATCCGAGCATATCATTCCCCTGCTTACATAGTCTGGATGGCTCCTTACTGTCTACAGGACTAGTCCAAACACCTCGACAAGGCACACAAAAGCCTTCTCAGACTGGGTTGTGTCTACCATTTCTGCCTCTTTTTCTGACAACTCCCTACCCCATTATCCTTTTACCCTTTCAGCTCTATACTTGACTCAAACCAAGAAGCTCCTTACTCCTCAAGATAACCTTGTCCTTTCCTATCACTGTTTCTTTGTAGAAGCTATAGTCCTTCTAGGGGATCTACAGCAGACAAACCCTTATCCTTCAATACACAGCTCAGATATCACCACACTGGGAAGCCTTCCTTGACTCACGGCTGATTTTCTTCGTCATAATGGACAACTTAAAGATTCATATGATTGCTAATGAAAGTAAGACCACAAACTTCCTTCAAGGATGAGACCGTGTCTTCACCTTTGTATGGTCAGCACATAGCAGGTGCTCATTAGATGACACTGAATGGATGAATAGTATTACTGATTTATGGAATTCAATTAGCACAATTGTTATTGATTTCCACGTAGCCTACCAGAACAGCCCAAATATATACTCCACATTTACTCCTTAATAACATAACAATGGTATTCTGCAGTGCTTCTCACAGGGTGGTTAACAACTTGAAATTTCTTAAATTATGTGTGAGAGAAATCTATATGGATACAATATTAAATAACACTGATTTGCATGTTGGGAAAAATTATTCCTTTTCCAATTCTGTTTCAGTCATTCTGATGATATAAAGGAGAAAGATTCGGTTTGATGCCATATGACTTCAGCATCTCTCTAAAAACATGTTAAATTTTTTCTTTTTAAGAAAGAGAGAACAGAACTTAGGATCAAAGACTTCAATGACAGAAGACAGAACAGAACTTAGGATCAGAGACTTCAGTGAAAGTCAACACCTAGCTAAAGTATAATGGCACAGTGCTCCATTCTCAGTATTTTTATTTTCATGGTTACTTTCTAGTTTTACAAAGTGACATTAACTTTTTATTTTCTGTGGAGCTATGCATTTTTCTTGTTAAATTTATTTAAGTTATATAATAAGTCAGTTTAAAGAAAAACAATAAGGAAATATCATTACATGTACTTGTTAGCATTACAAAAATAGAGAGGATGGTATCCAAAGGATGGTATACCTATTATAGCTTGAGTGAATAAAGTCTTAGTAGACAAAAGATCCAGCAGAGTCACAAGTCTTCTGCTTTCGGGTATATTACTGACCTTTTTTGAGCATGTTTTTATGAATTAGCAGAGTACAAGTAATCATTGCTACTTTTCCTATTCAAATCTGTTATAAAAATCAAATGAAATAATGTGTGTGGAAACACTTTGGAAACTGTAGAAAGCAACATGATGATCATCAAAATAACCAGCCTCATCACAGTATACCATTCCTTCCCATCCTGTCTCATCCAGTGTGGTTGAAACTAATCTTTGTTGAGTTCTAATAGATTTAATCTTCTTCATCCCCAAATTTCCGTTAAAATGACCAAGCCTACTTTTAAAATAAGAAAATATCTCAGGAATGGTATTCATGAACTGAACAAAATAAATGAGAAATTTCTGCCAGATGTAGGGCATACAGGCCCATTTGAGAAAATCACTGACCACTCCACTACCCAAGACCTGTAAAGGGCCTGTCACAGCACCTTCAAGTCAGCAATCAACACTTAACATATGCTGAGGAACAGGTAAAGGGGTTCCCATGGTATTAGCATGCAGGATGAAGGCAAGCGCTATCTTCAAACCCACAAATGACCTCTGGAAATTGCAACAGTTCAAGCAATCAAGACAGCGGGACTGAGGCTGGGGGTGGAGTTGAGGTTAGGGGTGAGGTGGTCTATTGAGGGGTCACCAGAGTTATTTCTGCCCTCTGGTTACACACAAAAAGCACAAAAATACTAAGCAAAGAAATGATCTTTTCATTTCCAAGTAACCGGACCTCAAATTTAATAAAAATAAAGCTAACAGATTCTAATCTCTTCTTCCTTTTCCCCCTTATACTTTTTCCAGAAAATGTCAACCAGGAATCTATAGTATCTGTGAATCTATAGAACCTATAGAATCTATAGATTCCTGGATGACATTTTCTGGAAAAAGTATAATGGAGCAATTCAAGCATGTACAAGCCAGGGGATGAGCCTTGGTTTAATGACCTTCCTAATGGATACAAAGATTAGGATGAAGAGGGGGAAAAAAACAAGTATCTGAATTTTAAAGATCCCAAAGCTTTAATGCTCATAGATGCCCAACATCAACTTTCAAATGCAAAGGACATTTTTCCAAATAGAATCATTGAACGGTATTCTCCTTTGCTAAATCTAAGATGTTCCTTTCTATTCTCTCAAATGAAAAATAAGCAATTCATTGACTCTCCTATTCCTTTGTCTTAGGACTTTGTTCCAGACACAGTTTGTCTCCTTCGTGGTGACAAGTTACATTTCCACAGTCCACTATACCTCTGCCCTGAGAAAGACCTCGGGTTTGCCTGATTGGCTGGGCTACAGCTGAGAACTCATAATCTCACACTGGATTAAATACAGACTCCCAAATTACAATCTCTCCCTTCCCAAGGCTATCTGCCTCCACAATCTCATCTCCAGCGGATTGAACCAAATTCGAAGACTCCCCGGTCAGGAGTTGAAAACAACAGCTGAAATCTCAAAAGAAACTGCAGGAGAGTTGGGTCCTCTCCATCCCTGGACTAAGACTCAGGCAACTGCTGGATGAGCATGACTCAGAAGACAGTTCTGTGCCTGTGAACAAAGCCAAGGCCTTTGGGCTGCATGATCGTCACATCGCATTCATACTAGTCAGCCAACAGGTGAGCTGCTCTGACTAGTTCATCAGATTGCTTTCTGGACAGGATTTCTGCAGAGTCCGCTCCTCACAGGGCAGGCAAGAAACCTGTGTGAGACAACAGGAGCAACCACAATGAGTCAACGATGGGATGAGTAAATATGAACGTGAGCTCCTACTATACCCTTGGCCATGGGTGGTCTCAGGAAATTCACAGATGAAGGAGAGATGGTTCCTGCCCTTGAGAAGCTAACAGTCCACTGGCAAAAGCAGATAGATAACCTTATAATAGTAACACGCTGTGGTGGTTCCATCATGGGGATGGATCCACTGCAGGAGCACAGATAGAGAAGAGTAAATCATTTGTAGAGGGGGTCGTGGACATTATGTCATCTAAGCCAGAGCTCCCAGGCTGGTCATTCCACTGATGGAATACTAGTGAAAATTGATTGTTTTGAAGAAAATATATATTTGCCTTTGGAGCAAATTGTATACATGCCTATAAAAATATCCAAGGGTAGTTATTAAGAAAGGAAAAAGACTTCTCCTTGTTAGTGAGTATTTTTTCTGTTTGCTGGGCAGACACTTTCATTTGCATATAGAGTAATAAAAACAGTGGAATCAAAGAGGGATGGTTCAGAAAATGCTGGAAAAGTAGACAGGTCAGGCTGTTAAATAGGAACATGCCATCTTTTGCTCTCTATAGAAACATTGAATAAGCACATGAAAGAGAAATTTTCATCAAAATTCAGCTGCCTCACTTCTCTTTTGACCACGTTTTGGACGAAGATGTTTGACAAGATAAAGCAGCTCAAGCTTCAAACCGACAGGCCTGCTGGCTTCTGTCCAGGATAAACACTGTCAGTAAAACAATCCCTCCCCAACCTCTCAGGAGAGTGCTGACTGGAGCTACCAACATTCCCTGACTTCTCCTTATGAAACTTAGAATACAAATCACTTCATGGGTCACCAAATGAGCTGTCGTTGACTTGGTCAAAGGAAAAACAAAGTTGTTTCATCAAACACAGGTGGCACCACTCTCCTGTTTTATCACCAGTTTTACCTGAGGGGCAACTGAATGAACACACCTTTCTTCAAATTCATTTCTGAAAGCATTTGAGGCTAGTTATCACTCTTGGAAAATCAAAAGAAGTAGTTTTAGGGTAATAGAATCTGCTATAGATCAAGAATCAAAAATAACTGGGCTTAACTTAGAGCCACTGGATTTTTGGGTCATCTCAGACAAGTCACTCTGCCTCACTGGGTCTACTTCCCAGCAGATCTTCCCATTTATTCCAGTTTATTTTGAGAGACTGTGACTTTCAGGTTGATAAATTTGTTTAAACACTGAATTCAATCTAAAAATTCAGATGAAAATATTCCACTCACTCACTTAATAAATATTCTGAGATCCTATCATGTACCAGGAACTGTCCCAGACATTGCTTTAGATTAATTAAGTTTTCCCATTCCTTATTCCAAAGAGAATTTGTGTCAGCTTGTGATAATAACTCAGTATAATAACTATCAAGTTTGAGGAAAATAAAACGAAAGCAGGCATCACACGATCACATATAATCGTCTAATTGATCATATAATCAAATGTGTAGCATGTCTTTCTTAGTTATTTGCTAGAGATGGGCCACTATCTTATCTCTGAGCTTTTCAGAAGTCAATGTGAAGAGGGGAACAATCTATTTCATAAAATTCTGTGTCTGTAAGACACAAATAGCATCAAAGCTATTTTGATGCTGAGAAGTGAATATTTAGAATCAGCTTGATGGTGTGAAATACATCCAACTACAGAAACCTTAATTCAACAAACATTCACTCACGCCCACTCTGTACCAGCTTCTGTGCCAGTTATTAAAATGAGTCAGATGAGTAAGAGCTAGTCTGTGCTCTTCAAGTTTTTCTTAAGCATAAACTGCAGTTCAGGATTTGCAGGTTATGGCTGTTGATTCCCCTATGCCCCACCAATCCCCCACAAAAAGGGGAGATTATGAAGCAACCTTCTAGAAGTCATTCTGAGACAGGCTGGAACCTGGGACCTAGGACCTTTGCTGCAGTGCTTGCACCTGAACAAATGTCTCCTTGAGTAACAAAACAGAAAGAAACTGTAACGGACCAAAAATAATTGCGTACATGTACAATGGAGGCTAATTATGGAAAAGAAGATACAGAAAGACCTAAAACCTAATTGTCACTTCTGAAGAGCCAGGAGCCAAAACAGAGTACTTATTATTCATGGCCCCTGCACACAACATCTTCAAAGGGTCAGGCAAAGTACCTAGGCCATCCCTCTGGCCCGACCCCTGGACCCACCCCTACCCTCACGCCATGTAAAGAACCAGCTTATCCCTTCTCAGGAAGCAAGCAAGGGAATCTGTTGTTCTTGCTCCCTCCTGTTGCAGAAAGAGTCCCAATAAAGCCTTGCCCAAATTTCTTATCTGGCCTCTTACCAATTTCTATAAGGAGACCAAGAACCCAGAACAGGAACACTCCTTAGAGGAAATCCCAGTGGCATGTTGAAGCTATGTATATAGAGATGAGAGTAGAGGAATAAGAATAGGGGATACCTTCTGTGGTTTGGAGATGCCCTCCACCATCCCCCTGGTCCCACTGGTCTGGAACACATTTCTACAAAATAAGCACATGTAATTTGGGTATGTTTTAAAGGCTTCATCATCAACAACTAATTTTCCCTGCAATGAAATAAAATGCAAATGAGAACAGTCAGACCCTAAAGCTGCAGCAGCAGGGTCCCTCTGTCCTGCCTGAAGTGCTGAACTAATGCCAGGCCAAGGAGTCCATTTCTCTTCAAAACAGCCAAATTGCTCCTAGGCACACACAGAACTTGACGGGGAAAAGATGCGGCCCTTCGGAACACAGCTACGGAGATCCTTGGAGGCACGTAGCTCATCCTCCTCCTTCTCCTAATGAGGAATTCCGTCAAAACCCACCAAATAAAGTGAACTATGAAGCGGTCCAGTGACACACCCCCAAGCACGCAGCAGACCAGGGACTGCACTGCAGATCCTATTTGGAATTTTAAATCTCAGCTCCTTTACAACTATGGCTTCCTGAGTACAGAGACCGTGTCTTAATATCTCATTTTATCCTCCAGCCACAGTGTCCTTCCCTGTGCCTGGAGCTTCATCAGGAGGTTTGACTGGGTTCTTGCAACCCAGGGGCAGGCGGCCTCCATCTAGCACAGATTACGGACACTGGGAACACAATTGAGTTCCTGAGGAGTTTTAACAAAATGTACAGGTGCCTAGGACCCACCCCAAAACAAGTGAATCAGAAGGCTAGATGATTCTCCTGTGCAAGTGGGGCTGAGAACCGCAGATTCAGCTTCTCATAAAAGCAAAACATGGCCATCGTGTCTTGGGCTGGAGCCCGAAGTCACAATGATCTCTGAATTCATTGTCTTAAGAAGGTTAGTTTCAAATGGATGTCCTTGCCAAGGCTTTCACTGTGTCCAACTCCAGGTATTCAAAATGAAGAGTAGGTGCCTTTTGCCCCTGTAATGTTCATATACTGCCACCTAGTGGTTCCTTTGGCTTTTCCAGGGGTGTGTCCCATAAAGACACAACTGTGCCCCAGCTGTAGCTAAAGGATCCTGGGTGCCAGAACCCCAAGCCATCTTATCATCTGGATGCTTTTTCTTGCAAAATATTCGATGATTTCTTCTCCCAGGTGTCTTCAAGTCTTTAATTTTATTTGGATAGGGAGTCCAGGGTAGAATTGGACCCAGGCCTAAACTGAGAAACTAGAAAACAACAGGTTCAAGAATTTCTACATCTGAGCCTTATCTCAACAAAGCGCCAGTCGTGTGAACTTGGAAACATCATTTCACTTTCTGGCGCTTCAGTATGTTCATTTGAAAGACCAAAAGAATAGTTCTATCAGAAACTTTTACAATTAATGAGGTCACTAATGTGTGAATTTCTTACATTCATAATCATGAAAATAATTAAATATGCACATACACACAAACATAATGATTAGATTGATACATTGTTATGCAAGTTTAGATGCAAACAGTATCAATACATGAACAAATAGGTGGCTACAACTTTTAATATGTAATAGAAAAAACTCACATTCCACTGAATTTTCATATAGATATACTGACTTGACTGAAAGCTCACCAAAGCAGAGAATGCCTGAGATAACGTCATCAGAGGCTGCCTAACCCCATTTTTTTATTTAGAGAGGATATTAGGGAAGACCTGAGGAAGGGAAGACCTGTGGGAGGGTTCTAATGAGGGAGTCTGTGCATGATAGTGCTAACCAGAAAAATCCAAGGTAAAGGCTCCTTCCCAGAGAGACCACCTAGGAAAGCAAATCAGAAAGTTGCAAAGAAATTAGTGCTGCAGGAGCCTTCTAACCAGGGCAGTTCTATGCACAGCTTCTACTTGGGGACAGGGCTGTTTGATATTGAACACATTACAAGAGTCCGGCAACTTTAGGACCTTCTTAGATATAAACTTATTTACTGCACAATTTGTTATTTTTAAAGTGAATTTTGTGTAGAAAAAAAAATAGGCAAACTAGTGGTTGGCCTAATTTTCCATCTTTCACTGATTACACTGGTTTCAAAGAGCTAAGAGGGTGGATAAGGCAACCTAAAGGGAGGCCTTGCGGGGGAGAGGAAGTGTTTTAATATTCTAATTGGAAGAGCAGCAGGTCTGTAAGAATCACCTGAAACCTAGTTTCAAATGGGCCCTAGAGCAGAGATCCTGACTCCAGAACTCTGAATGAAGCCCAGAAATTTCCATTTTTAACAGTCACTTCTAGGTGATTCTGTCCAGGTGCTCCACAGACAGCACCTTAAATAATCCCAGCCAAGATGCCCCTTTTCTCCCGTGCTTCAGATGTTAGAAGACGGCTGATTCTGATCCAATGAGGGTGGAGCAAGAAGTACTGAGGTAGGTTAGAGCTCAGAATGGAGAGCAAATTGCCCTAAACATGTAGACTGGAAGTAAGTTCAGTTCACCAAAACAGAGGAGCCAGTACTTTTGGCATCAGACAGCTGGTAGAGGTCTGATGGATGGTAGAGGATCAAAAGATGTCTCCCAGCAGGTCATAGGACACAGTTAAGCAGTGGGTGTTTGACATGCCTTTTCTCCAATCCTCACTATAGGAAAGGAGGTTGCTACTTCACAGTTAAGGGAGAATTTACTCCTATTTCTGCCATATTATTACCCGGGGATGCTGCAGCAATGTCCAGGGTCACTTTAACAGGACAGGAGGGCCTTCACATACGCTGTTTCCCAGACCTGATCATTCCGTCTCCAGACCCTGCCACCACTGCCTCCTTTGTCTAGAGGACTCAGACCTAAAGACTCAACTCTTTTCTTCTAAGACTCTAAATCAGAACTAATCATTGTGGAGATTTTTAAGCATTTATTTAAAAACTACTAAAACAAAAAAATCATAGGCTAGGCATACTGCAAAGGTATTTCATATAATAGAACAATCACGAACACTAGGAATCATCATCTAGAACAGATTCCCTGGCCATCTAGAATAGACTCCCAGACCAACCAGTCACCTGGTTTTGTGAATAAAGTTTTACTGAAACCAGCAACAGCCATTTGTTTACATATCGTCTTTAGCTGTGGCAGGATTGAGTAGATGCAAATACTACTATGACCTGAGAAGCTGAATATTCATTATCTGGCTCTTAATAGAAAAAGTTTGCCAGCCCTGGTTTAGAAAAATGAGTAACACCTTAGATAGTACAACAGGCTCTAAGAATCTTTCTTAAATAATTTGAAGTCAGACTCTGACTTCTGAACTAATGCACAATTATATTTCTACTCTTAGAATCTTGTTTATAACCCATTTAAAGTTTTTATCATCTTTCCTTCTATTCACTTATTCAACTAAATTTTATTGCACTTCTGCAAATAACAAAGCATTCATGCTCCCCAAAGATCTATTATAACAGAGCAATGACCCTCAAACTTTCAGATTATTAACCCCATCAGTAAGTCAACTTTTGAACACATGACCACAATATAGGTATATTTATTAATCATGAAGTATATCCTATGGACAGAGTAGCCTGGCAGACTACAGTCCAAAGGGTCACACAGTGTCTGACACAACTGAAGTGACTTAGCACACACACATGCATGCACGCACATACACACACACGCACCATTGTATCAACATATTAGCTACATTACAAAGCATATAAAAATAGTTGCTGCTGCTGCTGCTAAGTCGCTTCAGTCGTGTCCAACTCTGTGCGACCCCGTAGACAACAGCCCACCAGGCTCCCCCGTCCCTGGGATTCTCCAGGCAAGAATACTGGAGTGGGTTGCCATTTCCTTCTCCAATGCATTAAAGTGAAAAGTGAATGTGAAATCACTGAGTCGTGTCCAACTCTCAGCGACCCCATGGACTGCAGCCCACCAGGCTCCTCAGTCCATGGGATTTTCCAGGCAAGAGTCCTGGAGTAGGGTGCCATTGCCTTCAAGCCACTAGACTAGAAGACTTATAGGATGTTGTGGAAAATACTAAGGAGAAAAATTAACATGGCTTAGAACAAAAAGGCAGAGGGGACCAAATTCAGGAGAGGGATACCAGAAGGACATTAGATCTGAGTCTTGGGAATGAGCAGAAGATCATCAAACAAACAAAAAGGAGCGGAGAAGGCATTCTATACAGGGAACAGAGCTTGTCCAAAGATACAGATAATGTGTGCTATATTCAGATAATGTGGTTTTATTGTCTATAAATGGGGACAGAGGCAGATGAGGCAGGTCATTGTGATTGAAACCACACCTGAAGGGCCTCATATGTCAAGTTAAATCTGAAGTTTATCCTGAAAGCAAAGAAGAGATATTTAAACACAAGACTGACATTATTAGGTTTATGTTAGAAAGATCTCTCTAGAATCTGGGTGAAAGAAGGATTAAAGGAGGAGACTGGAGGCAGAAAGCTTAGTTCACAACATTCATGGAACACTTGTTTGCTCCAATTATATAATCAGGTCTCTTTTTTAATTAAGAACTCACTGAAAGCAACGTCAGTCATATTCTTCATTATCCCCTCCTGCAGCCAAAATTGAGCTGATCAATGAAAGGTAATGACTATTATACTGAATTGACACTTTCTCCCATTGCAAAAAGGACATTTCCCAGGGTGAAATCTTTGCCACCTATGGAAAAGCATCATGGCCCCAGAGTCTGTACATGAGATGGGGAGATAAACAGACTTGAGGAATTATGACTCTATACTGGAAGATCACAGTCCTCATGAAAGATCAGCACTTGGGCTGACTCGGCACTTGGAGAAACTGCTGAGGACGTACATGTCAGACCAGCCTGGCTGAGTCCACATCTCCAGGCCCTGGCTAGATGAATCAGCCGGGGCCAGTCACACCCCAGGCAGTGTTGGGAGGCTGGCTGTGGATGACTGCCTGGTCGTGAGGCAAGTGATCAAGCACACCTGTAAGGACTGATACTGAGTGCCTCCTGCCAAGGAAGTCAGCTTCATTTTCTTCTAGAGCAGTTTTTTGTATTGTTACTGAGTATGATCTTTTACCAGGTACATAACTAACAGGAGGGAGCCAGTACCACTGGGTTGTCAGAATAGAAACTCAAGAAGCAGCTCTTCATTCTACACCTCTTTTTAGCTGAGCATTGAAGAACAAAGCAGGAAACTCAGACTTGAATGGAAAAATTACCCTTGTCTCTTGAACTCAGGGCCGCAATTTAGTTGCATCAGGAAACCTCAGGGTAGAAAGGGCGAAAAACAATGTAACTGCAGATACATAACTCTGGATAATTTGCCTCCTGGGCCTCAAAGAAAGCTAGCTGGTAGTGTAATGAAAATGACACTGAAGTTTATAGAGGAAATCCTTCAAGGACTAGGCATAAGGAAGATGAGTTCAAATACACACAGTTCAATATAATTTGCCACAAAAGTAGGTCAAAGGGAAAAATCTTATGTGATCCCTATAAACTCTGGAGACATGCTTGAAAAATTCAAAACCCACTCAATTTTTTAATATTTAAAATAAGAACAGAGAGATGCTATTTCAACACTAGAAAATATGCATTTTTACCAAAATTCCATCATGATTATCAGGAAAACAGTAGAAGAAGCATTTCCATTTAAGTCAGAAATACAATAAGGTTCTTTGCCACCACTAATATTTACACTTATTTTTAATCTACTCACCAACACAATAGATAAGATAAAGAAGTAACAAATATAAAAGTTGAAAAAGAGGCAATAAAATTGTGAGTACTTGCAGATAATATTATCTGCTTAGAAAATCCAAGAAAAGCAATTGACAAATGTTTAAGGAAAAAAAGAGAGAATTCACTTAGGATGGATAGGTACAAAATTAATACACTGAAACTAATAACTTTCATATAATAA